>JAHBCN010000183.1:10000-247200 GCA_019359885.1 Listronotus oregonensis
TTTATCCTCACGAATCAGATAAAGTTATTTTAAAAATAGATTATCAAAACGCTTTTAATATGGTAAATAGAAAAACAATTTTATCACGAGTAAGCGAATATCTCCCAGAATTTTTACCATTTATAGCCCAATGTTATGATAATCCGAGTTTACTTTCTTACGGTGATCAATATATTTTTTCTCAAAGAGGTGTCCAACAAGGAGATCCTCTTTTAGTTTAGCAATTCATCCACTTATTTTATCATTAAATACAGAAATAAATCTTTGGTATCTAGATGACGGTACACTTGCTGGAAACCCAAAATCGGTTTTAGATAATTTTCATAAAATAATCAGAGGAAGTAAAGATTTGGGTTTAAATTTAAATTTTGATAAGTGTGAATTAACTGTTTTATCTAAAGATCATTCCAATATACTATCAAATTTTTTTAGTGTTGTTCCTAATCTGTCAGTAATTCCCATTTCAAATTTTAATTTATTAGGAAGTGCTTTTTCGTCAAATGAAATTGAATACTCAATTAATAAAAAGACAGAATTTTTAAAATCTCTTAGCACCAAATTAAAATTTTTAGACTCACATGTTTCCTATTATTTACTAAAATATTCCTTTGCCATACCTCGATTGTCTTATTTGTTAAGATGTTCACCATGTTGGAAATCTCCAGAATTACTTTGTAACTTTGATAATGTATTACAAAGTTTGGTTCAAGACATAACAAATTGTGATATTAAATTAAATTCTTGGTTACAAAGCACTCTTCCAGTAAAATTGGGAGGTCTTGGAATAAGAGATACATCCACCCTGTCTATTTCTGACTTTTTAGGTTCAATCAATGACGTGTCAGGTTTACTTTCCAAAATTTTACCTTCCTACATTCTTGCGACAGTAGATAATGATTTCAGCAATTGTTTTGTAAAATGGTTATCTATTTGCAATCTTCAAAATCAACCACAAGAATTACCAAAAAAACAGAAAGATTTTGACTTTTTTATTTGCCAAGCTCGTCACAAATATATTACAAACAAGTGAAGATAAGGCACGTCTACTTGCTCTTCAGGCCCCTGAAAGTAATGCTTGGATTAACGCACTTCCATCTTCGTCCTTGGGAAATTTGTTCGATAACAAAACATTCCATATTTCCATCGCTCTCAGACTTGGTCTGCCTGTGTGTGGAGAGCACACCTGCGTTTGCGGCGAAAATGCTGATATTTATGGCCTACATGGGTTAAGCTGCAAAAAAGCGCAGGGCGTTCTTCTAGACACAGTCAGATAAATGACATTATCAAGAGAGCTCTGATTTCAGCTGAAAATCCTTCTGTGTTAGAGCCTCTTGGAGTTTGCAGAAGCGATGGAAAACGGGTAGATGGAATGACCTTAATTCCCTGGAAATATGGAAAACAATTACTTTGGGACGCTACTTGCAGCCATACACTTGCAAAATCCTATCTGGACAAAACTTCTAATATTGTAGGTGCGGCTGCTCATATTGCCGAGAATAAAAAACATCTAAAATATAAAGAGCTTGAAGAACGCTTTATCTTCATTCCTTTTGCTGTTGAAACTTTTGGTCCTTTGGGTGATGAGGCTAAGGGTTTTATTAATGAAATTTGCAAAAAAATAAATTGCAAAAAATCTAGAAGTTTTATTATCCAAAGAATTGGTTTAGCTGTGCAACGGGGTAATGCATCATCAGTACTAGGTACAATCCAGGGAGACCTAGGACTTGATGAAGTTCATAATTTTTAAATATAGATTTAGTTCATTAATTTAATTTTAGAATATTCTTATTTGGTATTTATAACATTATATATTTTAATTATAATTTTAATTAATTATCTATTTATGTATATATGTTCCAAATATAAATATTTATATATATATATATATATATATATATATATATATATATATATATATATATATATATATATATATATATATATATATATATATATATATATATATATATATATATATATATATATATATATATATATATATATATATATCAGTGCGAACGTAAAGGTTGGAATAAATTCATTTAATATTCAAGGGTACGTTTAACTGAAAAACGCTCGGACACGTCGATTTTTGTTTTTAGCTGTCGGTTTTTTTAATATAAATTTATGTATACAGGGTGGCCCAAAAATAAGTTACGGTCATTAACTTAATTTTTTTAAATGTAAACACCTATTTTTATTTTAGATTTAGGTTCTACATCAAATTCTAAGTACATTTCATGTATCATGCCCTATACCTAAACTCGACCGTTGACGATTGAACACAAGAAAAGGCTATTTTTGGAAGATTTATTTTATATCAAGCAAACCTATCAGTTATTGTTTGCTTAGTTACATTTTTGGTTAGTGTTTTTGATTGTTAACTTGTCACAATTTGTTTACGTCAAATAATTTTGTGTGAATTTAGTGTGATTTAGATGCCTAAGCAAAGTTTTACTTGTGTTAAGTTTATCAAAAGATAAATTTAAAATTTCAAAAAATGGTACGTCTTAGTGAGCGAGAGCGAATAGAAATTTTGATGATGATTGGTTATGGAAACAGGATGCGCACTCAGATGGAAGTCTGTGAAATTTATAATGCCAAGTATCCTGATAGGCCACGTTTATCTCAAAGTACTGTCAGTAAAATAGAAAATAAATATCGGGATTTGGGTCATGTCAGGGATAATTATACGAAAGGTCGGTCAAGTATATCAGAAGAGAAGCAGCTAAATGTTTTGCTGGCAGTTGAAGAAGATTGCCATAAAGCGACTCGCAATATTGCGTTAGAAAATCAGATGTCCCAGACATCCGTCGTTAAGTATTTAGGTACAAATAAATGACACCCTTACAAAGTCCAATTGGTTCATGAACTAAATGAAGATGACCCAGATAGGCGTTTAGAATTTTGTGAGAGACTTATGGACTTGTGCCATGATAATCCACAGTTTTCAAAAAAAATTGTATTTTCTGATGAGGCAACGTTTTGTCTTCATGGTAGTGTAAACCGGCAAAACTGCCGATATTGGGCTACTGAAAATCCGCACTGGATGATGGAGTGCCACAGCCAAGTCCCTCAAAAAGTAAATGTTTGGGCTGGGGTGATTGAAAACAGGGTTATAGGGCCCTTTTTCTTTGAAGGAAACTTGAATGGTGAGAGATATTTAGAGTTTTTAGAAAATGATTTGGTTCCATGCCTTGCCACTTTATACCCCGATCCAGAAGACCCGGATATACCAGATAATTCCTTATGGTATCAGCAAGATGGAGCTCCAGCCCATTACACTCGTCCCGTGCGCCAGTACCTGGATACCGTTTTCCCTGGACGTTGGATTGGTCGGAGGGGTGAATTGAATGGCCGGCCAGATCGCCGGATTTGACCCCTTTAGATTTTTTGTGGGGGTATCTTAAGTCCAAAGTTTATGTTAATCGGCCAAACAACATCGAAGAATTAAAAATTAGAATAACGGACGAAATAAGATTGATAGAACCTTCTGTTATCGATAACGTTTTACAAGAATTTCAGCATCGACTGGGATATTGCCAAGAGGTTCGTGGCCTCCATTTTCAACACTTAATAAATTAATTAAAATATTTTTATGTACTCTTGTTTCATGGAAATAAATCTTCCAAAAATAGCCTTTTATTGTGTTCAATCGTCAACGGTCGAGTTTAGGTATAGGGCATGATACATGAAATGTACTTAGAATTTGATGTAGAACCTAAATCTAAAATAAAAAATGTATACATAAATTTATATTAAAAAAACCGACAGCTAAAAACAAAAATCGACGTGTCCGAGCGTTTTTCAGTTAAACGTACCCTTGAATTTTAAATGAATTTATTCCAACCTTACGTTCGCACTGTTAATATATATATATATATATATATATATATAATATATATATATATATATATATATATATATATATATATATATATATATATATATATATATATATATATAATATATATATATATATATATATATATATATATATATATATATATATATATATATATATATATATATATATATATATATATATATATATATATATATATATATATATATATATATAATATATTTCAATATTTCATTGAATTCTTAGGAAAAGCCGTTTTACGAGTGAACTACCTTAATGGGAGATTCCTTGACCAAAACTAAGACAAAATTGTTATATAAACACAGTTCCAGGCCCCATTTTCAAGATACAGGGTGTGAAAGAAAAAAATTTAGAAATAGGATTATCCTTTTATTTTCAAATCGTGTTTTTTAATTTAAATAAAACTTGGTACACCTAAAACATTAACCGAAATACACATTCTAATGCTAAACTTTTTTTTACTATTATGGACCAGTGGCGTACCTTCGTGCACAATGTTATTCATTTTTTAACCATTATTTCCTCATAACTTTTTTGGTATTAATATTATTGATAGTTTGGTACTTACTTATTTCCTGCTTAGTTTTACATAAAAGTGCTACTTTTGAATTAACTCGATAAACTTAACAGCTTTTGTGATATTTTCACTTGCGTGGTACGAAAAGAGTAATAATTAAAATTAAAGACACCAGTAATTTTTACAAAAAATGTTTAAAAATTAGGCAGCTTGCTCCAATACGTGCATTTAATTCTCGTTTTATTGCTTTTTTGTAATAATTATAATTGTTATTAATTTTAAATACAGAAGAATCCTACTAATCCAGCACTATTAAAAACCAGAATGTGCCGGATTATTGGAATGTTCGGATTACTGGATTGTTTAAAAAAATTTATAGTAAATAAAAGTTAAAAAAATCATAAACGGTATATAATGTATTTTTGTTGATGTTCTACACGGTTTTTGTAACTATAAATCTCACAATCAACTAATTAGATAGTTCTTTAATTGAGGTTTGTGGTGTAGGAAGGGGCGAGGAAGGCGCGGGCGGAGGGTGCCGGATTATTGAAGAGTCAAGTTTAAAAATTAATTTAAAAGTACCTTTTTTTTTCTATAACTAAGTAGTTGGTTTAACTCATTAGACATTTATGGTGTCATCCAATGGAAAAGTTAGTGCGCACCGACTTGTGTTTCTATCTTTTATTAACTGCATGAAAAAAATAGAATAGTAGCTTAACCAATGAAAATCGCGAATAAATTTCCAGCAAACATTTTTCCAAATTGTATTTAAGTTTTCTAGTCCGTTTTTTTAGGTTACCAAAAAAAATCACACGTGCTACCCTAATTTTTTATTCTCTCATGTGTCATAAAAAGTATACCCCATTTTTTGTGTGTCTCTGTATTTCAGGTGGTTATTAGCTCTTTTCAGATTTCCATTAAAAAGAGTTTTTCTTTGTTTCGAGAACAGTTCAAGAAGCAATTTTTTCCGCTGACCATCTTTAGATTATGGAAAGCACATAATGCTTCCTTTTTAAAAATGGAATAGTCTTACGCCGGACCCAACGATATTCTTGTATAAATGGCAGACGTGAGTAAGCAAGGTACACACGGCCTAGATCTAGATGCTTATAAAACCTTTGTTCAATATGTGTGCACATGGCGGAGAATTAAAATTGCCTGTGTCCATATATGGTACAGCTAAAGTATTCTTCTTCTTCTTATTCTTCTTCTTCTTCTTCTTCTCTGGGAGCCGTCTTGATTTACTCGGAGCAGCGCCTCTTGGGCTTTGTAGCCTAATCTCCCTATCTTACTACCGACACCCCCATGAGCCTTGTTCCTTCTACAAGTCTGTATAACCCCGAGACTGATTAGTTGATATATTTCTGTGGGCTCATTTCCGATTGCCCAAATAATGCCTGTCTTTTGTGATTCAATGCTTCACATTCGCACAGGATATGGTAGGCTGTTTCTTCCCCCTCGTCGCACATTCTGCAACTTGGGTCCCCATTGTATGAGCCAATATTGTGTAGATGTCCTCTTAGGTTATCGTGCCCTGTAGTAACTCTACTGTTATGCGAAGTCTTTTCCTACTTTGTCTGAGTAGTTCTTCCTTCGTTCTGTTGGATGGGCCCCTTATGAAGCTTTTTCCATGTCTAATTTTACTGATGTTTTCCCAGTATTCCTAGTGTTTGTTTCGAATCCATACCCTGGTTTGCCCTCGTGTAGTGGTTTTGGTCACTCCAAGGGCAGGTTCTGGTCCAAAGTATGGTGTGGATGATCCCTGTCTTGCAAGCTCATCCGCTTTTTCGTTGCCTTCTATTTTTGAATGTCCTGGAACCCACAAGAAAGTTACTCTGATGCGGACTTCCAGTTCTTTTTGGCATTCCCATGTCAGCTTGAAGGTTACCTTGGGGTTTACAAGTGCCCTCAGTGACGCTTGGCTGTCTGTTATTATGAAGATCCGCAGCTAAAGTGTTAAACAACGTGCCTTGACCACAAGGAATCTTGAGGTGCGAAAAGATTTGGCTCTCTGGAAGGCTAAAGTATAACTAGCTTTTGAAAGAATACGAGGTCATATTAGAGGATTATATGTTTTTATTGTGACATTTTTCATCCTTAACCCACCCCTAGTTAGTATTAAAAGAAGCAAACATTAAGATTTAAAATACGCCAATATTAAATTTGAAAAAATGGTGGTTTCCAGCCGGATGTAAATTTATCAACGTCCCCCACACAGAAAGAGGATGTCGCAGCTCCGATTAGACGAAAAATGTCCTATTTTAGTTCATTTTAGTGATCGTAACGCGATGCGAACAAAAAATTAACATAATATACAAGAATTTTTGTGATAAGCCTGTGTCGAAGATCAACTGCGGGTCGCCATCCCTGTTTATAATCATTTTCCGATATTTCCTAAATTAAATGATTACGTGACTCTTAGTTATCAAATAAATTGGTTATAAGTATATTCACGCAATACAGGATAGCCTAAAATAATCTAGGTATGTCGAATCTTTTATTATATTGTTTTAGAATATTTAAAATTCGCACGCATTAACGCATTATAAAATAGTTATTTTTTTACTACCTTTTTAGAAAATGTTACTGTCCTTTTATACTTGGGGAATGAAAGAACCATTTTTTTTCCATGGGGGAGGAAAATTTTTGACCTTCCCCCAAGGAAGGAAAAAAAAATGATTCCGAAGCTTTTTCGAGGAATTTACTGATTTCTGCTCTCTGAGATGTTAATGACTTCTTTGGCTTATAACCCCCCTCTTATCATTTTAAGTATGCCTTCAGTTAAGGATATTTTATATCTATATTTTCCTTAACATTATTGCATGAAGTTTTTAAAGTCTTAGCTTGGTTGGAGAACTACACGAGGACCCATCTCAACTACCAGAGCTTAGTTCTCTCAAAGTTTTACTTTTTAAGAGAAAATAACCGCGCGTTATGCAAATGATTACAGCTAATGTTAGTATTGTCAGAATGAGCTTAAAATCTTAGCAACACGTAAATTAATGGCCAACGCCGCCTCCTTCTTCAATCTTTAACGATTCCAACCAATATACTCCATAAAATTTTAAATAAATGTACACTAGAGTCCCGCTAATCCAAACTAATGGGGACCGAACCCTGTTCGGATTAGCGAAAATTCGGATAAAGCGAAAGTTTGTCACATAATGCCCTATTATTGACATTACTGTCTTTTTGAGGCATATTAAGCGTCTGATGTGAATATTAAAGGTCAGACGCTAAATACACCTTTATTATTTAACAATAGATGGTGTAAAACTGATTTAGTGCATTGCGTCAGAAGAAAATCACTGACTTTAAATTATTGTACTAGTCAATAATTTGTGTGTCTAACAAATAAATAAATTATGTATTGTTAATAAACGTCGACGTTACTTGAAAAAACTTGTTTTTCTTTACTTTTCCTAGTGCTTAAATTTTATAAAAATTATTTTTTTTTTGTCTTGGCACTATTCGGATTAGGCAGGTTTTCGGATAAGCGGGGTTCGGATTAGCGGGACTCTAGTGTATTATAAAACACACAAATTTTAAAAATAATGCCATAAAAGATAGTAGCAAAAATTTATTTACATTTCTTAGGAGTAAAGTGTCTTTTCCTACCTTGAATTTTTAATGCCATCTACTTCTCGTCGAGCATCAAATAATCGGCCGAAGAAAAATTGGCACTTTACTCTACAAAAAAAATATGTAAAGCCTTCTGGTTCTAATTTTATTTAAAAACCACACACAAATGAGTGTGTTTTTATTGCTGTTATTTTAAATAACTGCTCTAATTTTTCATTTTGGGAAAAATTATCACTATCATGTAATTTTCAATATTTTTTTGTGAGTTTGTTACCTTTTTAAGGTTTTTTTTTTTTAAATTTAAATGACTTGTAGAAAGATGAAAAAAATATTTTTAAAAGCTTAAAACCAACAAGAATATTATAGAAATTTATGACCACACATTTTTAAACAAAACGGCGAATGCGCAGCAATCCGCATGTTAAGAATCGCACACGCATAAGAGAAATTTGGAAAATAATTTTTTATAAATATTCTTGAAAGTTTCTATGTGTTTTACGTTTTGTAGTATTGTAGGTTAATTCTTTTTAAAATATTGTGGTGATTAAAGTTAAAATTCAATCTTATAAATACAGTGGCAATATCCAAAATTGTTTTGGGATCTAGAACAGAGAACGCATTATTTACTGTAGCAACAATAAGGGCAAATTACTTTTGAAAACTTATGGTTTTAAACTACATAATGACATTTTACAGGACGTTTTTGTGATTATTTCTGTTTATTTTGTACCGGGGTATAAAATAATGTTTTGGTAGGGTGTAGCAATAACCACACACACCTTAAAAATTAATTTGGAATTTAGGTTTTATGGTGTTTAAGTTTCTACATTTTTGTAGCTCTAAGCCAGGGCCGTATTGAGGCAGTTGCGAGATGGGCGTCCGCCAAGGGCGCAGCTACCTGGGGGAGCAAAATCGGCCATGAAAAATAATTTTTAGAATGTGTAAAGTGCAAATCTTGGTGTATAATTATATATATATATATATATATATATATATATATATATATATATATATATATATATATATATATATATATATATATATATATATATATTAAATATATTTCATATAATAATTATAAGAAATTATAAAATTTGACACAAATTCCACCACAAAATTGGTATTTTAAAGAAACGAAATTCTCGGATCAATAAACTTTAAATCTACAACTTTGCACTTTAATTTTGTACTTCCCAAATCCCCAGGTGTGTGGGGGGGGGCGCAAATGTTAAGCCCCGCCAAGGGCGCGGCCATACCTAGATACGGCCCTGCTCTAACCGGTTCTAAAAGGCTCTACACATTTTTAGAGCCTATATTTTAAAGTGAAATCTAAAGTATTTATTAGGATCAATTAGCAGCATTTTTACTCATTTAATGTTAATAAAACGCAAAAACAAATAAAACATTAAATCATGTAAGGAAAAATAAAGATTTTATTGAGCATTACAGAATGTAAAATAAACCTAAATTATTTCAATGATACCTAATAATGACCCAAGATAAAAAAAAATCATGGTATTTTTTTTTATATAAATCTGTGTTTTTTTTAAACTTTTCATACTTAAAAAATCTTGACTCAAGCATACATTAACTCGAGACCCTGTATATTTGTTCAAGAATGAGTGTACTGATTAAAATTAAGAAATTTCATTTCATTGTTATGTCATTGTATCAGTTGTTTGTTTTAATTTAATTGCAAGTGAAACTTTATCGACAGAATCTGACCATTAGAAGCGGGAAGACTGGAAACATAAAAATTGTGACAAGTGTTCCACACATGTTCCCCAAGATCCCAGTGCCGCCGTCGAGTTAGCCGATTTTTAATGAACCAGCGTGCCGAGAGAGACCTAATATAAACTAAAACATTCTTAACTAATCGGTGAGCAAAGGCGATCCCTGACTAAAAACAGTGCAGTGACTGAGCTTGAGTTGAGAGAGAGCGTCCGTCTTTGCCTGGTAAGTGATTTTTAGGTACCATTTTCGACGGTCCCTTGGCTCTTCTCGGAAAGTTTACGCTGGAGAACCCGCACGTTGCGGTGATACCATTAAGATTTCATCACTCAGTACCCAGCCAATACGGACCGTAACGTACTGCTTAAATCACATAAAGCTTTAACATCGTTTTTTTGTCATTTGGTAGTGAAATAACATACGATAAGTTTGTCTGAAATATAATATTGTGTTGTGGCTTGCTGATGTGTGGTTTTAGTGATTTAGATACTATTTATTACATGTTATAAAGTCAGAAAGTGCATGTGCCGAGTTTGTGTATAAAGGAGGTGCATTCGAGAGGTAAATAACCTGGATATATGGTGCATGCATATTGTCTACACAGATGCAGCGTTTACTCATGTTTTTGTAGCATTTATAAATTACTAAACAAACAATAGTGAATGTATAAAGAAATTATGCCAAACCTTATATTTTATTTGACGTTAAAACTTTGATTATTTGAATATCAGCTCGATTTCTTTAACTAAACTTAACTGATTACAAATGATCACAATTAACAAACAACTTTAATTTAAAAATTAGTAATACATTTGTTAGTTAAAATAAATGTTGGTTTTACTGGGCCATAAATGTACAAAATTTAAAATTTTCTCCCAAAGTTACAAATAAAGCCAAATATACAGGGTGTTTCATTAATATTGCGAAAAAATTCAGGAGGGGTTTCCTTACTTAAAAATAAAACAAAAATCCTATAAACCTATGTCCGGAAATGCTTCGTTTCGTTTGACGAGTTTTATTTTTATTTTAGTTTGTTTAATTTTTTTTTAACACTTTATTGATATCTATTATTTAATTTTTTTAAGCAATTTTCAGTCTCTAAAATAAAAAAAATCCATTTTGTCATTTAAAATCTAATGCATTGATTATTTTAAATCCAAATATCTCAAAAACGGTGGCTCGTAGCGACTTCTACCAAGATACCTCTTTTGTGTGATAATAGAAACATTTATTTTTTTGCTTAAAAATTTTATTTAAGCAGCATTAAAAGTTATAAAGCATTAAAAGTGTAAAAAACCGTGTAAGTAGCGCCCCCTACAAGTGGGAGCCCTACTAACATTAAATTCATGTCGCATGTCGAAAAACCGCCGGATACCAATTTTGATTTAAATATCGGCATAATTTTAAAACTTATTTAGAAAAAATAAAAATAAAACTTTAACACCCTGTATCTACGAAACGAAACATTGCCGGACATACGTTTATAGGAATTTTATTTACTTTTAAGTAAGGAAACCCGTCCTGAATTTTTTCGTAATATTAATGAAACACCCTGATTAAGCTTTGAATTTCAAACTTTATGAATTATGTAAATAGATATTCGATCGAAAAAGATTATTGGTCATACTGTATATAGACTTGTGCTTTTAGTGTCATCACTAGTTAGGCCAAAAAGAAACATATAATATTCGATATAATAGTTGCGCAATATCAGTTTAGGTTATAATTAAGGCATATTTTCATTATTTTTAAACATAAAGAATATTCTATATACCTTTTTATGTTTTGCCTTTAATCAACTTTTATTTTTTGTTTATTTTCTGTGGATAAATTAACCCTAGAACCACAAACCGGGGTAGATATCTACCCCAGGTAAATGTTAATAAGTTAATAATAATAAGTAAAATCGTAACTGTACTTTTGAATATTTTTTTATTTGTAAAATTTCTCTTTTTTTTCTTATTATCCATGAGAGAAACAGAAATAAATTCTTGAAAACCAATATTTTATGGATATTTAAAACGGTTACCGAAAAGTGTTCTTTAGGTAGACCTGCAAAATTGGAAGGGTCAATCTACTATGCGTGCACAAGTCTATTACCTGGGACCAGGACCGAAAACTAAGGAGAATCCTATATAATATTTTTAATAAATAATACGGTCTTTACAAATCATAGCTCATTTAATTCGCTATTGAGATATATAGTCTTTCTTAAAATTAATCACATGCATACCCTTCATATATCTAATCATTATTATTAGTTTTTCAGAAAATGTTATTATAAAAGTTGTGGT
Source organism: Listronotus oregonensis (assembly GCA_019359885.1). NCBI lineage: Eukaryota > Metazoa > Arthropoda > Insecta > Coleoptera > Curculionidae > Listronotus > Listronotus oregonensis. The sequence continues at coordinate 22,011 of JAHBCN010000183.1, forward strand.
TAGTTGTGGTTATAAATAAAGCCAAGATGTGACCCAATTAAATTTTATTTGTATACAGTTTCTATGTGGTTATGGCGGATTCATTTTAAGTTTTTTTACTTGTTCTAACAAGAAAAAATGCATATAAAAAACCCACTGGACTAAAGCTTGTATTAGACCGGGAGGCCACCTCAAAAAAGCTGGCCAATAATAGATACGCATGAAACATTTTTTTATATTACTATGCACTATAGTCAATTTAAAGCCGCACTGCTGCCTCAGCTCAGCGGGTTTAAATTGCATTTTTTTTACCTAAAAAAAATCGTAAATAATCGTTTTTTTCAATATAACCAAAAACTGTTCATTTAGGAAAAAAGGTATAAATTCAAAATTAATGGCCTAATAAAAATACGTAGTTTTTGTTTAATAAAATTTTTTGTAGTCTTTTAGTTTTTGATATATTAACAGTTTAAATTTAAAATAGAAACGCAAATATCTCAACAACTAAAAGAGCTACAAAACATGTACTAAATAAAAAATATGCTTTTTTAATAAGCTCTATAAAAAAGGTTTTATACACATTTTTATTAAAAATAAGTAATAAAGGAGATATAAGCAAAAAAGTTAATTTGGCCCAAAATTTTGCTAATAACAATATTTTTGGTACAAGTAAGTATACCAACTTTGATCCATCTAAAAATTGATTCAAACTTTTCTATTCATTAAATGAAACAAACTAATACACATGTGCCTCAAAACAATGGGGGATAACAGGGTGGCAGGGATATTTTATTTAATTTTTTGGTCCAATAACTGTACCCATTCCAATCCACTTGAAACTTTAACTAAAAAATAATTAAAACACTATTAAAAAAAAAATAAGTACCTCCTCTAACTGTGTTTCTCGATCTCCTACGCTACTATGTGTATAGCTCATGGTTTAAATATATTTTTTTTCGATTTAAATATTAATATTAATGATCTGGAGAAAATTTTAATCATATTATTAACATAAAAAAAAGTTTATTTAGCGTTAACCTTTTAAAAACATTTCTTTTATTTAAAATGTTTCATGCGTATCTCTTATTGGCCAGCTTTTTTGCGGTGGCCTTCCGGACTATATGCTTCAACTTTTTAGTCAGTTTTAACTTATGAAGAAGTATTGATCAAAAAAATCTCATCATCTTTGATTTACTGAACTTAGGACGTGTACAATAAAAATCTAAATATTTTCCTGGGATATAGGTCTGTCCTAATCTGATCCTGTCCTCAAAATAAATATGTTATTATTTTAAGCAATTTTACTAAAAAGTCTACTACGGATTCTAATAACAGTAAAGCTCCGCTAATCCAGATCAATAAAATTCGAAACAATCCGTATTATAAAAATATTTTTGAAAATAATAAAGTATACAAATTACGGAAACAAGCCGTTTGCGGACCAAATCATCAGGTAGGTAAAAATAATAGCCGGTTTGCGGACCAAAAATAAGGGTTTGCCTATAATAAAATTTCCAGGTAATAAATGATTAACTTTTTTGACCAGAACAGGATGGAATTATTGCGGACCGTAATAAATTCCATATTGAATAATAATTCAAAAGCTCTCCGTTCGCCGAGTTATACATTTGTGAAATGTATTAATAACACAAGCCCACAAAAAAGTGGTGGTGCTGGGTGTCAGACTAGGATTTTCTGGAGTATTTTTTTTTCGCTGAACACGAATCTGAAGTCAAAATTGGGGGTCAAATAGCAAATAACCGAGAAAAGGCGTAATTTCAGATATTAACGATTTTTTTAGTTTAAAACGTCAGTATCTTAAAAACTATAAAACATACCCAACCTTTATAAAGCATAAACTATGTATTTTTACAAGACCTTTAATTTAAGTTATATAACCTTTTTGTCTAAATGCAATATTTTTCGAGTTATAATTAAAAAAACGAATTTTCAGGATTTTTTGAAGATCTCTGGAAAAAATTTGAAAATTAAAATTTTCTTATTTTTGGATTTTTGCTAAAAATTTTAAGTGATCTGGGATTCAAACGAATAAAATAAATGATTTATTACTAAAAAACCCAAAAATCACATTAATAAAAAAATATATTTTTTTCCTATTTTGGGCAGAAATTTTTTGTCAAATTACATTTTTATTTATATCTCCTTTATTATTTATTTTATCGAAAATGTTTATATAACTTTTTTATAGACAATTTGAAAAACTCTCTTTTTGTTCTATATTTTTTATCTCTTACAGTTTATTCCAAATATTCCGTGGTAGCAGGTTTCTGCCATAAATGTACCGTGTCGATTTTTTTGGGTTTTCTTGATTTTTTGCTGTTTGACTCCCAATTTTGACTTTAGATTCGTGCTCACCGAAAAAAAATACGCCAGAAAATCTTAGTCCGACACCCAGCACACACCACTTTTTTTGTGGACCGTTGTAATTTTTAGGTTTATCATAAAAATAAATATATTTAACTTAAAGCGGCTTTGGATTTATCCCAATTATATATATATATATATTATTAAAATTTTGTTTATAACTTCTACGGAGAAATAATTTAGACAAATTCAAAATCCCTTAGTTCTGGTTGGTCATGGTTAGTTCTGGTTAGTTAAAGCGGCTTTTTATTTTCCCTATTTATATTTCAGACGTGATAAATACCATATTAAAAATTTTAAAATTTTGTTAATAATTTCTACGTAGAGATGATTTAGACAAAATCAAAAGCCCTCAGTTCTGATCGGTCATGATTATTTCTGGTTAGTTAAAGCGGCTTTTTATTTTCCCCAATTATATTTTAGACGTGATAAATAAATTATATTTCAGACGTGATAAATACCATATTGAAAATTATTAAAATTTTGTTAATATCTTCTAATTACTAAAAGTAGGAAGAGTAAACTTTTCCGTTTAGACCACGATCCTGCCATCAAATTAAATTTATTCCAGGAATTTTAGGTCCGCGAACCGGCCCTACATGAACTGGTAAAAAGTTTATACCTGCCTATTCAGTCCGCAATCCGGACGTGCCCACAAATTACATATGTACTTTAGGGATTTATTAACTCAAAATGAAAACTAGTATTATAATAAAAAATATTACTAAAAATGAACATTTGTAATTCTTAATATGAACTAAAATAATTGGTACCGTACACAGAAAGTAAGGCAAATATATTTAAGACAAGATGTGTAAAACTTAAAAAATTAAGGTTTAAACAAAATCAGTTAGTTTTGCCTGTTTAATTTTAGCTTGCCTTGCATTCATTGCCAGTACTCTCATTCTGCGTAGCATGGACAAGAAAGACATTCAGTTCAGCTCCATTTTTCTTAGCCGACTCTACACATGTACTGAAGCAACGAATCGCCTCCTCATGTTTTACTTTTGGCTGAAACCTAGTTTTCTTAACTTCCTAGTCGCGTTTGTCATTGGTGCATTCATTCATCCCCAATTTGGTCAGTGGGATATTTTTAGTCGTAACAATCCGTAGCATATTACTTATTCTCTTTGATGATATAACATCTTCAAGATTCCGAATAGCCAAAGTAATGTTTATAACTATAAGTTCGATTTTGTCTGGATTACTGGAGAATCCGAATTATTGGAGTTCGGATTAGCTGAGCTTTACTGTATATCATAAAATAATACAACACAAAAAATTACTTTGTCTTGTTGGAACTAACAACATAATATTGGCATACTCTCTAGTTACAAAAATTAACTGTTTTGTAAAAAAAACCCTATATGCTAGAAAACTTTTGTTAGTTCAGAATACATTTATTAGTTATATATTTTTGTTATAAAATATTTATTTATTTAGGAGATACAAAAGAAAATATACTCAAAAAATTAAACAACTTATAAGCCACTTCTTTTTGTTCGATACCCAAGAACGAAAACTTAACCACAGTGAGCTTTTCTTTATTTTTTGCGATGAAGAGAAAACTAACCTTTTATGGTTCAGCTTATACTCCCCAACTGCCAAAGCCACCCCGTAAACAAAGAACTTCTAAGTTAATCATGTTTACTTTAAAAATCTCTGAATACGGCAATTTTTAAAAATATGTAGGTTTGTCTGTCTTGATAAGAACCCCGAAGATTAATATCAACCATATGCTTATATCTTTAATATGCTTTTCTTGGAACGGTAGAATTAAGGGATAACATCCAGTGACGTAGTTATAAATATTTTTTAAAAATAAATAAAAATCCTTTTGCCTCCTATTAGGCCAAATTAGTGTATTTTGTAAAGGGGTATCCTCATATCCGGTTGCTTAACTTCGCTGATCTTGCGGGAAGTTTATTAAAGCTCTTTTTCGGCTATTATATTACCTTATTATAATGTGTTTTGCTCTTTCTTTTCTCAAAATGTTTTCTGGTTCTGCTAGTTTAAGTTTAAGCTAGCAAAAACAGGAATTCGATCTTGGTAAATCGCAATTATTTTCATTGTTCAATATATATTTAAAAGCGAATCATATACCTCTAGATTTTGAAATATTATAATAACTAATTTTATTACGAGTAAAAATAATTTCAACTGGCATTATTTTAAGTTCTTTACAAAGTTCCTCACATTCCAGATCCAGTATAATTGATGGTAATTAGGTAGTTTGGTAAATATTTATTTTTTATCCATTGTGGTTTTCCTAGCTTAAGCAGAACCATATTGGTATTCCCCGATAAAAAACCATTTTGAAAGCATATTGCATGTCATATTTTAGGGATCTTCTAGTTTTTTAGGAAAATTGTGGTTGTATTGTACAACCACAATTTATTTAAAAATATATATCTTGTGTGTTTTACATATTTTTGTTACTGTTGATCACCGTATTTAGTAAATATTTTTTTTAACTTTGTGGTCCTGCTGGCTTAAGATTCTCGAATCGAAGCAGAAGCACATTGATATTTCTTAATAATAAAATATTTTTAAAAACCCTGAAAATTTTGCTGCTTGTCGTTTTTTCCCATTTTTCCTTGTTATCTTAAGCACGACTTTATGTTTTTTAGGCTTAACTTTAAGATAGCAGCACAAAATAAAAAGCAAATAAAGGTAAAATAGACCAATAAAATAGCCTTGAAGGGGCAAAAGATATGTTCTAGACTATAATTTAAAATTTAGATATGTTTCTCCAATTTAACTTATATCAACCTTAAAAGTAATCAGTAAATGCCGTAAGCGCTTGTTTTTAGGATTTAACTTATATAACAACACAGAACATCAATTTGACATTAAAAGTTATTCGCCTTAATGCGGCTAACAGTAATAATTTCATCCTGAGGTAGCAAATGATTTCAATTTTATAGGTAGAGACTTTTTTCGAGAAACCTCTTAAGAAAACCCAAGACCAAGATATTTCCTTAAAGATGTGTATAATAAGTTTGTTTCAGCAAGCTGCCAGAAAGGTCTGCACCAGTTAGGAGCATGCGCACGTGAAATTTGTTGTTCTGGGAACGCAGAGTATGTTAAAAACACGTTGGCAACTGCTTGAAAAGTTTTCTGAGTTTCTTCAGACAGTACTATCAAATCTTTAAAACAGCATTTCTTTTTTATGTTAAATTTTTTTTCTTCTTAAATGGATTTTCTTCCCGAATATTATAGCGCTAATTCGTCAAAAAGTAATTTTGATTATTTTAATTATGGAGATTAGGCAACGACCCAAAAAGTTTTTGAATATTTAAGAATAAGTAAACGGAGCGATTTAAACAAAGTGACTTATTTATTTGTCAGTAAGGGGGAAATGACAAAATTAGTGCTTAAGATCAAGTTTTTATTTATTGGTGTTTTGTAGGACATGAAGCAGCTTTCTTTAGAAACGCACACCTTGTATTTTTTTTCGTTCCAGCAGAAAACCGCCGCCAACATTTTGCTTCATGTTTGTAAGAATTTCTCCGTATTAACTGTTAATAAAATGTTTTCAACTGCTGCTGGAACAAACCTAATATATGTTTTATATTATTTTGACGTACTCATACGGGCATACCTAAACTCGGATACCCACACCGGAGCGGTCCTATCTGGCAAAATCCTTTAATAATATTGTTAATGTTTTCTTTTTGAGTAATTATTTGAGTGACCTACAATAAATATACTCATTTCTTTAGGCAACAATTTTTTTTTATTGTAGAATTTGCTGAATTTTAAAAGACAACTCGAAAAGTAATCTCGTCTTTTTGTGCTTAAACCAAAGTTTTTACCTTGAAGTTTATGTCTTTCATGAGACAAAAGCAGTTTAATTTTAATATCAGTAAAATACATATTAATTCAAATCGCTGCTATTTTATTTTTATTATTTTCTACAATTTTCTTCTAAAAACTTTTTTTAAACATCCTGTATATCCAAAATTTGGTAACGAAACCCTGATTTGAGGACAGCGACCCAATAAACGTGATCTTCGACACGCCTTATCTCTAACACGTCTTATAAATGTTGGGTTTCAATACGACAAAAACGAACTATTTGTTTTTTCTTCTTTATCTACCACGAGAACGTATATCAGAAGCAACTCTGTTCGGACTTCCTTTATTCGCGTAGGAAGATTCTGATATCCTTACATCCGGATATTAGCATTCTACTAATATCCCGGGTCTTATAAACCACAATTTGATGAGATTTTGCAAAAAAAATAATTTAAAAATATAATTACATGTCCTTATAATTACGTGTAGTCTAGTCGAGAAGTGTGTTTCCTGAGAAAAATAGTTAGAAGGCTTCGAAAAATATGAGCGATAGCTGATTCGACGCAGAATGCAATTTGGGAAAGGCGGTTTGAGGATTTTTTCTGCCAATAAAAATTGCAATTGTTATTAACAAAAAACGAAAAAAAAAGAAGCTATTTCGATTTTTGAAGATAACTAAAGAATCATAAGAGATAGCGGAAATTGCAAAGTAGATCCTTTAGGAGGAGGAAATTGCCAAATAAAAGTCCCGACTCCGGAAACTCTATCTTCATTATTTATAATTTTAATTTAACGCTGAAAATGGGTCTCCGCGCGACATTTTTGGTTGCGCGCCCGAAGTCTAAACCGATACGTCCCACTAAATAATTCTTTTTAAGGTATTAAATATGAATTGAAATTTTTTTAAAAAATATGGTGTTTTTTGAGAACACTTTAAAGAATTCATTTCCGTTAAAAATTTAACTTAAAGTTAATTTTTCAACAAGTTAGACAATTGTTAATTAACAAAATTGTTTCGAAATTTCGTTTCATTGTAGCCCCTCTTATATACATATTTAACAAGATCACGCCATAAAAGTTTAATAAATTTTAATCCTTTGTTCATAATAATTTTATAACTTTGACAATATTAATCTGATGTTTTATTTTTTGTCAAAGTTTTAAAATTATCATAAACAAAGGATATATTTTTTTAAAACTTTTATAGCGTGATCTTGTTTAGTATGTATATAAGAAAAGCTCCACGAAGTGAAAATTTTTTACAATTATCACGATATTATTTAAATGTATTTTTTTATTGTACAATGAAGACAAAATTTCCAAACAATTGTCTTACCTGTTGAAAAATTAAATTTAAGTAACATTTTCAACGGGAATAAATTCTTTGAAGTGTTCTGAATACACCATCATTTTCTAAAATGTTTCAATCATTATTTAATACCTTATAAGGAATTATTTATAAATTATAAAAACTGAAGATAGAGTTTCGGGAGTTGGGACTTTTTTTGAAATTTCCTCCTTTTTAAGAATCTTTGTTGCAATTTCCGCGATCTCTTATGGTTTTCGAGTTATCATCAAAAATCGAAATGGCTTTTTTTTTCTCGTTTTTTGTTAATAACAATTTGTAATTTTTATTGTTAGAAAAAATCCTCAAAACGCCTTTCTCAGATTCCAATAAGCTATCGATTATATTTTTCGAAGCATTTTTACCATTTTTCGTAGGAAACACACTTCTCGACTAGATTAGTGTAAGTCTGGAGAAAAAGGACAGTTCGGGTATCTTTAAGTTTCGAATTATATCCTTTTCGTGCATGTTTTTATCTCATTTGTAGATGTTGCAGAAGAATTTTTGGAGTAGGTTGCATAAAAGCTTCCTAATAATTAATATGGGAAAATGTATTTTCAAACGAAAAATGTCAAAAATATCTTTTATATTGCGGCAGTGAATTAGTATTATATGCAGAGCTGTCAAAACTTGAAGTACTTCAAGTACTTTTTATTAGGAGGTACTTGTACTTGTACTTGATTAGTTTTTATGAAGATACTTGGATTTTTACTTGATTTGACCAAGTAAATTACTTGAAGTATTTATTTAAGTACTTGAAGTATTACGATGTACTTGAAGTAAAAAAGTACTTCAAGTAAAAAAAGTACTTTAAGTAAAGAAAGTACTTTAAGTAAATAAAAAGTACTTGAAGTAAAAACAATACTTCAAGTAAATAAAAGTACTTGAAGTAAAAAATCAACCAAGTACTTGAATTTACACGCCTTAGATAATCGTACAAACAAGTTAAAACAAGAAATACGCGCAACCGCTGCTGTTTCTATTGTATTGCATTACAGCGCTCATTTGAATTGGATCCAACAGCAAGACAAGTGTAACAAGTGTAAAATCCTTTATTTTGATACCCAATTTGTTATATTAATAATGATTACTAACAGCCATTTTCATGACAATTTTATTATCGAACGCATTCAGGATACGAAACAGTTTCCAAATCACTCCCGAAAATGTCAAAAACGTGACAGTTCAAGAATATTCTATTGGTGCGATTTGACGTTTGATGGAGCGGTTCCCCAACTATTTCGTATTGTGAATGCGTTCAAAAAACCCCTGTATTTTAATAGGCAACTTAAACAAAATTTCCACTAATAAAATGGAAACGACATGAAAATTGAAGTTAGGTTGTTCTGATTTGATTTTGTGCTGATGGGAAATTAAAATATTTCCCAAGAATAGGTTTTGGGTGCCAACCTGCTGTAGGCACCCATATGAAAACACTTCCTTTTGACAGATGTATCTGATGCCAACGGGTGCCAGCGCCAAGTTGGCAACCACAGGGAAAAACCCATTTTGGGAAAAACCAATATCTCTTATAATAGTTTAAGGCCCAAGCGCTCACCCGAGTACGGCATTGTAGGCCTGTTGCCATAAATTTACATACGAAATTTTACATTATTTCGGACATCGGATGCATAAGATCCCGACTTAAAACGGCACACTTAGCAACCATACTTGTTTTCCTAACTATAGTTTTTACCGACTGGCCTACTTTCCAATGACGTAGCGCTCAGTCCTTAAAGCTTTTAGGAGTTGTTGGAAAACCCCGTTTTGAGGAATAAACCCTCTAACTTCCTTACAAAATATACTACTCAAGTATAATTTGTTTTACTTGAAGTACTTTTATGTACTTCAAGTACTTTGGTTTACTTTAAGTACTTGGATTTACTTCAAGTAAAATACTTGGGTGGTACTTCAAGTACTTTTTCAGTTTACTTGAAATTGCAAGTACATTTTAATAAATACTTGGTACTTGTACTTGAAGTAATTTTTAAAAAATCAAAAACTTGGTACTTGTACTTGAAGTACTATTTAAGAGTACTTTGACAGCTCTGATTATATGTAATTGTCTAACTGATACGTTGTAAACTTAAAGGTTACGTTCGACACTCAATGTTAAAAAAAATAGCAAAAAGAAAAGCCTTTGGATGTTTGGTTGTTTTAAGCGGGCTTGGTCGCACGCATACATATTTTGCACTGCAGTCTATTTACTTATTGTGCCCCCTTTTCTTGTTATAGAAGCCCTCTTCTCTTAATTGGGTCTAGTAGATTTCTACCAAGATGTTCACGCGGATGAGAATAATTGCTCTGTATACTTCTAAACAGTATCTGTCTTCTTTATGCCAGTGCTTTGCAATTGTACAATATGTGTGAGGTTGTTTCTTCCTCCTCCTCCTCACAGAGCCCGCATATTGAAGGACCGTTGTGTATGCCCCTTTTCTGCAAGTGTTTTCTTGAATAATAGTAACTTGTCAGTAGTCCTACCAGTTGTTTTATTTGAGTGCACCCGAGAAGAAGGACCTAAGCTGTTAGTTTTTTGGAAAAACCAACTAGCGTGGCTTTTGTCTGTCTTTGACCAGACGACCAACGATGAAGATGTTATTTTGCTGTCAATTTTTTATTGTTGTTTTCGTTGTCCGTTTTGATAGTCCAAGAACTGACTTTGGGCCAATGAAATTCTTAAAGCCGTTTGGTTTAAAAAAATTGTCGGAAGAAAAAAATTGCACGAGAATCAAGAGTAGAATTGGTAGCAAATGGTTTGGCAAAGATTTTGGCTTTTCCTTCAGATGTGGAAATAATTTCGTCTGTTTGAAAGTTAGTGGTGAAAAAGAATTAGAAAAAGTACTTTATTTATAATACGATTGTTAAGTCAATCTTAAACCTTTGAAGTGGATGATTTCATTGGTTTCTTGTTTCGATACAGGATTGTCGAATTTTAGGACTGGTTGGGATTTAATTTTTTTTTTTTAGACTTACTTTGCCACATGATTAAGAGAGCCACAATTTATGGTTGGAAGGTTTTGGGCGGTTAAGACTTAAGCAATGAAGAAACGTTGCACACAACAAGAGAGGAAACTGCTAGTTCAGACCACACATTAATTCACTGGTTACAGGTATTTTAAGACAGCACTTGGATCTACGGAACATGGAAATCATTTATTTTATTTCGTGTTGGCTGTTTATCTGTAAATTTGTTGCTTTGGGTTTTGAGAACTGTAAGGCTTTTTCGGAAAAGGCTGTAGTAACGGAAAACCGTGATTTAACTTCCGAGGCCAGAAGAGGAACTTCACCCAAGAATTTCCTATGGCTTAGAGCCAGGTAATGGAGTTATCCCTGGGATGTGCTGAGTGAATTCGCACCTAATGGAAGCCCAAGTCATTTAATTAAAACAAGACAAGCCCCGTTGATTTGTTACGTTTCTTCATAACTAACATGACAATAACTCTTCAAAGTAATCAAGCTTATGACAAACTATATTTTATTTGATCACACATTATATCAAATATATATCTTAATACTGGCATAAATAGAAATGAAATAAGCGGTCGTGCAAAGCCATTTTTATTTGTTTGCTGCATGTGTATTTTGTGACAATCTCATGAGAATTTCTCCCAATGAATCACCATTATAAGCCACATGAAAAGATTAACATTAATTGTGAGAAATTCTGGGTTTATCGGCTTTCAAGTAATTTCATTTAAATTCCCTTGAAAATTAATGCAAAAACTAATAAAAACCTTTAGTCAGGTTAATAAACTGCGTGTTTAACCATAAAACTAAGTGGATCACATATTGTCAATAATGCAAAATTATTGTTAATTAATCAAATATTACAAACGTTTTACAATACGTTAAATTTATTTTGAACTACAAATTTCATAAGTGCCAGTTAATATTTCTTATGTTAGGATTTCCAATTTAAATTAAAATATTACCGTATAATGTATTTTTAAAACTGCTAACAGACAAATGTTATCAATAGGTATCAGCGTTTACTTTTGTAAATTTTTTTATCCTTACAAATAAGTCTGTTTCAATGAGTAACACTGTTTATTTTCAGGCTTAATCTAAGTGATTATGTGCAGAATTACTTAGATTAAAATTTGTTTGTCATTGTCTTAATTTATCCAGTATTTCAGTATGTTTTAAATAGCTATTGGGTCCAATAAGTATATTCACAGCTTCTGCTCCAAGGGATGTGTCACTTTTATGCATTTTTCACGGTTCAACTGGAGAGGCCTCGAACTTCCTACTTTGTTTGTTTCTTCAACCCTAGAGTGTCTAGGTTGTGGAAACTTCTGCCTGTAGAGGTTTTTCCGTCCCCTGTATGTAGGTAGGGTTTCGTATTTAGCCAAAGAATTTTGTTAAACAAGTTTGATTGATTCTTAATAAAGATATACTTATATTCCCAAAGTTTTGCAACTTTTATAATGATTCTAAGAACTTTGACAAAGGCCTGCACTTTGAAAATCAGTCAAATATTAAAGTGTGTTATAAACATTCCGAATGTCTTGCTCGAAAAATATTTCTAAACTTCAAAAGTCTTTACGAATAAAAGCTTATTCTTGCTTGTGATTTTTAAGGCATAATCAAGTACATATTATTTGCTCTTGCTATGAAGAAATTCTCGAAGGTACTTTCACGAACAATGGCAAATCTTGACGTCTCTAATAATGGTATATGTTGAAGGCATATAAAACACCCACGACTTGAGCTTGTTTGTATAAGGAACTATAATTACCTTTGTTTCTATAAATATTTTCTACCAAGAACTAAGAAGAATAATTTTTTAATTACCAATTATTACTAAGTATTTATTACGATGCTATTAATATCCTACTTAATTGCAATATCTCATTAAGTAGGTATTGATTATATTGTTTGGGGAAACACACATCTATAGAGTTTATATTAAATTATATTAAGAAAACTATACAACAACCCAAATTATTATAATTAAAATAAGAAACAAGAACAATTATAATTTGTTGGATATGGTTGACTTTGGTTATCATGTTTAATTTATATGATTTATGTCCAAGTTATTACCAAACAAATTATTACTATGGTTATATCGTAGTTTACCTAAATTCGATGCTGGTTTACACTTAAAAAATATGATTGGGACACTTCTTTTTACCCAGCTTATCACATTACTTTAGTTCTTCAAAAATCTAATTGAGGCTATTTGAAATAGCAAGGAAAAAATAATTAAGAAGGACCATTCAATCTTTCTTTTTTGACGTTTGTCCTAAAGTTTTATTATTTAGTTTTCCTTGTAGCTGTTTTGACATTTTTTCCTGATTCCCTGCAAGAATGTTTAGCTCCTTTGAGTAGAGGCTCTTGCTTCAAACTGTTTTCATCATCTTGGTCTGGAAAAATTTGTTTATCAAGGCAGTAGGTAAGGTCTCGAATTTCCCGATTTACAATGTATGTCTGCTTAGGCCGTTGTTTCCACGGTTTTTGTTAACAAAAAACATGCAAAGGTAGATAATATTGGCTGTTGCCTTCCAGTTTTATCAAACATTCTCTGGTTCCATCAAAGTACCATTAAAGCTGTTTAAACTTTCCAGGTGTTTCAGTTTTTTAGTCACGAACAGTTCCCAGATACGTAAGTTATTTCAATCTCTAATATATTTTTACTGAGTTAATCATTTATTATTAGTTTTTCCTCTACGTATAATCATTATCCTTCTGACATGAACAATTATAGATGGAGCCGAACTATCATCAAAACTTGGTCTTTTGGAAACATCTTAGTCTTATCCTTTACCAAAAGACCAGTTTTTGGAGGGAAAAAAGACCTGCAATCAAAAAATGTAGATAATCTCAATGCTTCGTTGGGATACTTTACAAAGCAATATATTAAACTAAAAAGTGTCAAAGGTGAAAATTGTTATATACTTTTATATTGTAACAATAATAATTTTGTTATTCTACTATCATCGAGTATACCAAAATGAAGATAAAAGCTAAAAATAGCCTCATTCATAAAAATGTTTAAATTTAATATCTGTCTGTATTGCTTGTTTCGAAATATCTGGGTGGTCACTAATTCCTTAGATTTTTTCCAAAACTTATAAAGTTTATGGCGTGTAGCAGAGTTGTACTTTCCGGTAGCTATACAAAATGGCGCAAACTTTAAGATCATTTAATTTATTTTTAGTCGTCAAAGAAACTTAAAATTAGAATTACGTTATGAACATGACTGCTTGTTCCTTGGCTAACATGGGCGTCGATTATAGGGTGGTCAAAGGGGAAAACAGTAAAATAAATTTAGGTGTTGACACTCATTGAATAATTTTTATATAATTAAAGCGAATTCATTTAAAACTTGTTAATAAGAACAATTAAATGATTTTAAAAACAAAAAAACCCTACGCTTAAAACGTATTTTTATCATAACTAACGTAATATCTATTATATAAAAACAATTTCAAAACTGAAAGTTTTACTAGAAATCCAAAGTTGGAAACTAATAATCATATTTAATTGTTTTAATAAATCCTTACCTAAAAATCATATTTAGGAAAAATTCTATTTAAATGTTATGATTAGACTACTAAAAACAAGGTTCCATTTCTTTTTTTAACATGGTTCTTTCTTTAAAAAAGAATGTTGTTGCTCAGTTTCGTCTAAGACAATTAGGTTTTTGGATTGTTTTTCGGGGGAAAACTTGTTTTTTTTTTGGAAAAACAGATCAATCCAAAAGCCGAGCAGAAATGCTGGTTATTTTGGAGTTATTGCTATTCTTTGTTTGACGATTTTATTAAAATATAAATAATTTTTTGTTTCGTTTCAAAAAGTAAATGTTAAGATAGAACTATTTAATACATTCCCATCTGCATTACCAAAAAGCTTGCGCGAGAGATTGGAACCACAACAGCGACGTGTTAAAGACCCTTCTCAGGCGATACCGAGATAAAGATAATGCATTTTTTAATTTCTGCGACGAAAGCTGGATTAACCATTTTACGCTACAATCTAAAAGTGTTGAGTGGTGCCACTCTAACTCCTCAAAACTAAAGAAATGCCCGACCTGCCTTTTCTTCAAAAAGAGTGTCATTCTGCTACACTGCCGAGTTTATACTACAGAAATAACTACATACGTCTTGAGAAAATGCGTTGAGAGGCTCTCCTACATCCACCGTACAGTCCAGATTTGTCACCATGTGATTTCCATCTCTTTGAACATTCAAACATTCTGTGAAAGTGGAATTATTAATGCTGTAAAAACATATACTTATTGGAGGTAAATAAAAAGTTACGGCAAAATTCCGGTTTATATTTGAACCTTCCTTAAATAGTGCCATCGCTTTACGCCAATATTTTAATATTTTTGTTACTAGTTAAAAGTTGCCAAATATATGGCTGCGGAAATCTGATGAATACCAAGCTTAGTGGTAAATCCACTTTTAAAAAGGTGTCCCTTCCATTACTAAATAATATAATAACGTTTTTTATCTTTTGCATTGGCTTTCATGGAACATTAAATTTTTTAACCAGCCCCTTATAATAGTACTTATTTAAAAATGTTATTAAAGGTAGTTTTCAGTTTGTTCTTTAAGCATTCTAAATTATATTGGAAAGTCTAAATTTTATTCTTAAATTATACTAATTATGGCTACACTAATGTTTTTATTACAATTTCTTTTTCTTTAGGTAAAAAAAAATTAAAAATCCTAGAGCCGCCATTGTGTTTAACCCATTCTTTCCCAGCTCCGACAACGATGTCCAAGTACCGAAACAGGCATATAGTGCATTTCAAGGCATCTTTTAATCAAGTGCCACCACGGTCGTTATACAGTAAAAATTGTCTATAACGGCCCCAATAAAATTAAAAATAATTGGCCTTTATAGAAGGGTGGCCAGTATTGCCAGGTAACAGTTGTTCAACCATTCGAGGCTACAAAATTTTCCACTTTTAAATTGCTTGCGGCCTCATGTGCTTTTTGTTTAATTAAGGGTCCAGATATTGGAACAGTTTTACCTCTTGCTTTGTAGAACTAATTGTAGACGACTTGATCTACTGCCAATCCTCCCGACTTCTGGAAGTCCCTCTTTTGATCTAAATTAACACCTTCTTCAAACATTCGATTTAGTTTAGCTTTATTTCTGATAATATCATTTATTTGGGATTTTCCAACATCAAACTTTTCAGCCAGTTTTCGCGAACCCAAAACGCACTTTTCACTTTTCGCGATAACCTATTTTTTTTTCTTCAGTGACAAACGATTTCATTTTGGGGACATGATTAAACACTTTTTGATTCCGAACACGCCACTAATGCTATTTGGCCATAAATATTATTTTTGGGTATTTTCACCTTTAAAATTTGCAGAATACAATTATAAAATAATAAAATACAAATGAGCCATAAGATAACACAGGTGGCCAATATAAAAGGGTGTCCGTTAACAACAAGTTTTACTGTATAAGTAAAGACTACCTCTCAATTACCCCCCCCCCCTTATTAACGTCTGGATAATATCATCTAGACGTGTTCCTACAATTTGACGTGGATTCCGAATCACACACAACAGCACCTGGATACAATATTTAAAGGCAGTATTGTAAACTAAAGTTTCCATATTCCTGTTTGCATTATATCAAAATAAGTATGTATATTTATAAAACCGCAAAATTTATTCTTTTCTTAGCATATAAAGATTTGGCCTGAAACAGATCACGCTAATTCTTTTAAAAGCCGCCAAGAAAGTATAATTTCAATAATATTGTTTCCCCCAGTAACCAACAAATTTAAACAGTGTTATCTTCTGTTACTAAATGACATCATAGTTGGTCTGTTCTATAAAATAAAAATAAACATCAAATACCCGATGTGGAAGCTATAAACTAAATAATTATCGGCTTTCTTAAGCAGCTTTATCTCAACATTAAAAATTAGACCATCTGCTTGTTTTTATCTGTCATACAGGACGATTTAAAATTATGTTCTTATTTTTTTTTGAATATGTGTTATAATAATTGTATAACCAGATATGTGATTTTTAGAGGTAATAATCGTATTACTGTGAAAAATTATTTTAATCATATTACTGTGAAAAATAATTTTACATTATGTGGTAAGGAAGTTTATAAAATTTTATATAAAAACTAGTGTTGTAAATGGAAATATTTTCATGGAAATGGAAATATTGGAAACTTCCGAAGGTGTCTCGGAAATATTAGAAATTTTGAAAATATGGAGAAAAAAATAGAAATGCGTTTTAAACCATCAAAATACAATTTTCCATATATTTCTTATACTTTTGTGCAGTACAAATTTCACACTAGAAAAATAATTTCCGAAAAATTACGTATGTTATTATGATTACGAATAATAAAATCTCGATCTCGGAGATTCACCGATTATTGCTTGTTGGATATTGCTGACTTTAGAAAAAGTTGAATTGCACTTTTATGAAGACAGCATTGATGCTAAATACAATATTCAAGGTGTGGATAATATCAATAAAAATATGCCTCCTGATCAAGTTGCACAACTTGTGTCCATGGTCTCGTGTAATTACTTTTTAAGAAATTTTACTGTGTTTTTGTATTTTTAATATGTACTTAAATTTTTATTTTTAATAATGTTTTCTGCGTTTTAATTTTTGGAAGACAATTCCACTCATGTATAAGTAACCCAATTTGTAATGTCAAAAATTAAAATTTGCTTTCGGATAGAAGGGAAAAAATACTGACTAAAAAAATCGGTAAGTTTATGGTTTTATTAATCGTGTCGTCCATTGATACCTCAGTAGCGACTGTATTTTATATTGTTAATGAATTATTATTTTGCTTTTAACTTTGTTTCAGTCGCGCAATTGTCTTACCAAATACCATTCGTACTTAGATTTTAGGCCAGATATTTTTTCCCTGGCTTTAAATACTCGAGTTACGCTCTCATGAATATCCGGCCACATCTGGCCATTTATGGTATTACCTACGATAAACTTTCATTAAATGTTTGTTTTTTTTTTGGAATTTTGCAGTTTTTATTTCTATATTTCCAATATTTCCAAAGTTTCCTAATATATATTTCCGGAAATATTTCCAAATATATATTTCCGGAAATTTTCCATCACTAATAACAACCATATACAAAAACCCACAATTAAGATTGCTACCTTCTCCGTGATTTTTACAACTCTACTACTCAATAATTTTTTTTTCGAAAATTCCAAAATGAAAATTTTCTTTACTAAGGTGTTCTCCTTGACGCCAATAGCATCAGGTATATATTTGGAGTGGGTCCCATGTCCCATTTTTTAGATAAAAAATCTTAAAAATCCTGGATCCGCCCTTGTCATCGATGTCATTGATATAGCGGCTTTCAATGACAAAGGAACAATTTATTTTGCCTAAAATTAAATATCTAGAGAGAAAAAAATGCTACAAATCAACATTAGTTATACCAAATTGTTACAGTCTTCCTAAAATTTAAATAAAAAATAAAAAGTGGTTTTTTATTGCATCTTACGGCGTACAGTGACGGCCATTAAATCTTGGGCAATCTTGACTTTTCTGCCAATTTTTGTAAATCGCTCTTTTTTATCTTGTTTTACTTTTAATTACTATAAATAAGGAAAAAGGTAAAAGAAAGATTTATATTTTATAAAAAACCAACAAATTAATAAATTAATTAACAATTGAATAAATTCAAACAAACTTAAATATCCTTCCAAACAAATTTAATGTTTTATTGCTGCCTCGTTTTTTTTTTTTCTAAGACAGAGTTTAGCCTTTCAGGCATCGAATTGACCAAAGCCCGGCGGGCGTAGTTCGGATTTTATCCTTAAGTTTGTTTACATTTTGCGGCCTAAACTCATTTTCCCTATTTATTTTTTTAACTAATAAGCCCCAAACATTTTCCATAACATTTAAATCCGGACTACGTGCGGGCCACGGTAAAACCCTGATACGCTGCTCTTCCATCCATTCATCGACTTACCGGGCCGTATGAACGGGACACTTATCTTGCTGAAAGATAAAATTTCTGCCCGGAAATCGATCTAGTACAGAAGGAAGCATGATATTCTGTAGTAGATCTATATATACCTCCGCATTGAACGTTCCTTGTGCACTCAGTCACCCCCACACATTTACCGAAAATCGCCCACTACTTCTGTCCTTTTGGGTATATTTTTCATCAAATCGTATTCCTTGAGGCCTGTATACCTTAAATATCCCATTGTAGCACGACTGAAACACTTTATTTATCGGTAAATATTATTCTTCCCAAAATATCGGAGGTTCCAAGTAAAATTGTAGAGCAAATCCAATGCATTGTCCTTTATTTGCATTTGTTAAAAACGGTTTTAAGGTTGCCGGGTGGTAGCGCAATTCGGATATTTGCCTTATTCTTCGCCGTGCCGTTCTAACCAATGCTGGGAAATTGCTTTCCGTTTTTGCTGTCACTACAGATTTAAATGGTTGGTTTTTCAAAACATTAACTAAATTATTGTCTTGTTCTTGATTCGATAGTTTGGGGCGACCACTTACAGCTCTTCTCTAAAAGGAGTGTGTTTCCTGCCATTTTTTTTTAACAAAATGAATAGTACTCTTTGGGATGTTAAGCTCTTCCAGACATCCCTATGGAACCTCTTCAATATAATGAATAATTAATACTTTTTGATCCAAAGTTAAGTTAGGCATTTAAAAAAATATTTTTAGACACTGACAACAGATACCTGTTTCTTTATTAGGTTTTTCAATAGGTATTTATATTCAGTAGAAGGTGGCATAAGCCTATTTTACGAAAGGGAAAAAGAATTGCTGTTACTGTACATGGTTAAATTAAGGGCCAAATATTAATATCATTTTTCTTTCATAAAAACCATCGATCTCTGGGATCAAAAACAATGATGTTAACAATTCATTGCTGTTATCACACATCTCTTATCAAGACCGATGGTACTAATATTTAATTTAATAAAATATGAAAATTAAGCTCATGGACGTAGATTGTTTAACCAACTGAAGAACGTGTAGAAAACCCATAAAAATTATAAAAGAATTAGATAATTGATAGTATATAAGGCTGTTTAAATAAAAATGGACGACCATGCTCTAGATTTTAAGCTAGATTTTTTTAAGAGATGGGTTTCTTAAGTGAATGGTTTTTCTCATGATTAAAAAAAATGTAAAATAACCCTCTTGTGGATTTTTTCCCGTAGAATCCTAAAGAATACTTACAAAAATGATTTTGACTGAAACGAAAGATACGAGATAAAATTAACATGTTTTTATTGGTTCGTATCTAAAAGCATAATATTTGGCTAAACTTCTGAAAACTTCCCCTCCCTCCCCTTCGATTTGTCTATAACTTTGTATAGAACTTTTTTACAGCATAAGAAACAATGCTCAGAGGTTTTTTGGTGGCAATGGTGAAAATCGTGGAAAATCGCGAAAAAAATATTTTTTTTGTCCAATTTTTATGTTTTTTGTATTTATTTTTAGATTGGAGAATGAGTACAAAAAAGAAAAAATATTTTAATTAAATTAAGTTTAAATTAATACGATTGAATAAGCAATGTTGCCAGACGTTTTCTTATAATTTGTTATTATTGATTTTTTCCGTTTAACGGAAATAAAGTTTTTTTTTTTAGAAAAAACTAACCAGAACTAACAAACAACAACTTCCAAACCATTACCTACTTCCGGTTAGGTTTTCCTCGTTAAATTGTAAATATTCTTTATTATAAATGCGCCGTCGAACAAATTGAAAAAAAAAATCTGATATCCTAATTTTTCAATTTTTTATAGCCAAAAATGGGGTGGACCCCACTTCCAGATAATAACCCTATTTAAAAATTTATTATTCTTTTTGGTTATTTGAGTATTATTATTTAATCCATTACGCTTTAAAGCTATATTTAAATCCTTTTTTTATCCAACAACGTCGCAAAATCTGGCCTCTTCGAATTTTGATTTCATTTTTCTCTGCAAAAATGGATTTTTTCGGATTTTTTCATTTTGAAATTCATCAAACAAAATGTGCTCTTTTTATCTATAATTTTTTTTTTCAAATTGATGGACGCTAAATGACAACAGAGCTTTCCCACAATTTTAAAACCCCACAAGTCCTGTGCAAAGTTACAGATGAATCGGACCCCCTCTCCGATTCATCTGTAACTTTTCGGAAAAATGGCCTAATATTTTTTTTTCGATATGATTTATTAAAAAGGATTTTGTATTTTTTTTTTTCAAAAACAGAATTAATTAATAAAATATGAGAAATTAGCAATTAAAATTAGAAAATAGAAAAAAGGTAACAATAAAAAATATCCAAAATGCCAAAACACACTAACGGCCGAGTGATGATCGCGTTGTTAAATTTAGCAATGGGCTTAGCAATTGTTAAATGTTAACAACGGTTTAGAATGTTTAACAAAATGTCAGATTTTGACAGGTTGCCCACTTAAATCATTGAATAATACTGACAATGACGTTTTGTTAAACATTCTAAACCGTTGTTAACTTTTAACAATTGCTAAGTCCATTGCCAAATTTAACAACACGATCATCACTCGGCCGTAAGTCTAGCATTTATTATAACTTTGAATACATATATGTAAAAATAAAACAATTAAATTAGTTCTGTTGTTATTAAAAATGAATACGAAATTCTTTTCATTTAAAAGTATTAAAAAAACGACGTTAAAAAAATGGCAAAGAAAAAAAATGATAAGTAAGCTGCAGGAATATAATTCTGAAAAGTGGTGCTCTAAAATGTAGAGGGTTAGTATTTCTATCGGTGGTTTAATAGAGGTAGCAATTTATTCTAGGCTTTATTGCCTTAGATATTTTAGTACCTAGGTCTGGAGCCTTTGTAGACTGTCATGATATGACAAAGAAACATCCTGGTGAACTTTTAGTAATGTTTCTTCTCTTTTTTTTTTGTAATTTAATAATTATTTTAGACATTAATTATAATTATTTTTTTCTTTTCTTTTCAGGAAGGCTCGTATGGTAGCCTTCACAATAATGTTTCGACCTTCAGTCACAATATGGACGCTTCTTACGTATTTTTTATTTCAAAGTAAGTTATAATACTTTCTCGCTTAACAAATTTTTAATGATTATAATTTTGTTTTAGATATTTTTGTAAATGCCCAGTACATAAATTCCAGGCAGCGAATTAGGCATTATCCTACTAAAGGTAAGATTTTAAATTATATTTGCTTAATCTCACAGATTTTGCGAGGAGACCATTATATAGACCACGCAATGTATTATGAATTTTGGTAGCAATACTTAAAATAATATTTTACACTAGCATCAATAAGTCATATGCAAAGAGGTGACCAGTCGCCAGAGCCAGATACTATACCAGATCTAACTGCAATGTATCCTGAAGTCATCCATCCCTTTGCGAAACTACATAAACAGGGTGGTAATCAACTCAGTGGTCAGTTTACAAGAATAAATAAAAAATTCCCTTTTTTATATTCCCGGTGTTGGTCTTACATTTCAGCTTGTACAAATGTTTACACAGGAAATTTTTAGTGCCTTTTCCTAGTTTTTCTTTTGTATACTTGTCAAACTCACTTGTTAATTCGAACATTCATAAATATAGTCTTGTTTTGGCTATAACAAACTAAATATTAAGCTTACAATTAGGTTTATCGACTCTTTCATATTTTTTTATATTTATTCAAAATTATTTAAACAATACTACATTTAAAGAAAAAAAATATAACACCCTAATAAGCAACAACTGCAAAAGTATTACTAAAAAAGTCCATAGGTAATTTATAGCCGTGAAAAATATAACTAAAACTTAATTTTTTAAATCAATATTGAAATTTTAAGTAAAGAAAACATAATTTTTAGACAAAACCAATTCATGTTAGTCTTTTAATTTTGTGTTCGAATTTCTAATACAGATTCTAACCTTTTTTTTGTAACAAACATCATAATTTAGGTAGGTTGCAAATAACAAGGTGTCTTCGTCCAAGGTGTCGGTTTATATACTTTGACAAATACCCAATAATAAACTAAAAACTAACTTTTTTCACCAACTTATAAAAAATATTTGTTTACTTTCTAAAATATTTTTATTTCTCTGTTATGAAGGATATGAACATAAAAAGTTACATCCTTGTGAACAAAGTTCATGTTACCCCGCCACTGGTAACTTGCTAATAGGAAGAGAAAGTCAGCTGTACGCATCGTCAACATGTGGACTTCATGGACAAGAAAGATACTGTATAGTGTCTCATCTGGACGAAGAAAGAAAAAAATGTTTCTGGTGTGACTCAAGGCCTACCAACAAACCGAATCCAATGTTCAATCATAATATTAGTAATATTGTGTATCGGATGTATCCAGGGTAAGTTGTATAATGTAATAACCTAGCCAAAGGTTGGTTCCGAAAGTCGACAATAGAATATAGGCTACCTTGTGAAAAAAAAAATACAATATCTGAAAGTTTTGGTCACGAACTTAAAGATTACATACCCAAAAAGCATTGTTATTTAATTATATATTAAAAATACTATAAAATACAGCACGGAAAAATCTGATTTAAAGGCACAAAATACTAAATTAGCAAACATTCTTACTTTGTGTCAAGTCAGGATGTTTAAGATTGCGTAAAAAAAAATACAAAAGCAAGTAGTTTTTGGCTTACTGACTTTTAGATCCAATTTTACTATATATTATTCCAGGGATTTTATTTCTGAACCTATGAACAATCATATCATGTAATATTATGAACTTTGCTGCAATTTAGGACCCTTCGAAAAGGCACTCCTGTTCTAGAAAAACTCATTTTAAAACTTTAGTCTATGTAACTTTTTCGGAGTTGTTTCTTAGATCATTTATGATGTTTAAAAAATATGGCGTTAATTTTTTTGTTTAAAAAAATTACACACTGTTTTATTCGTGAATTTTAAAAGCTCAAAATATGTAGTAAAATTCTTAAGGAGATTCCTGACGTTATATATATATATATATATATATATATATATATATATATATATATATATATATATATATATATATATATATATATATATATATATATATATATATATATATATATATATATATATATATATATATATATATATATATATATATATAGGAAAATGACAAGTTACTTTTTATCGCAAGATATGGATTTAGCTGTAAAACTGAAAAAAAGACAAATCATTAACCACTTGTTGAAGTTCCAAACATTTTTTAGGTCTTTTAAAACTTTAACTGCCAGGTCAGGCATAATTTTGCTGACGATTGTACCCTCCACTCTAATATCCAATTTCTCAAGCCAGCCTATAAGCCCGATTTGGAAAACAAGCGCAGTTCAATAAAAATGTCTCTTTCACAAGACCCTAACCTAATCTTTGATTGCCCAGTTTAATGCCTCCAAGACACAGTCATGTTCGAAAAAAATCTGCCAATGCTCATCCGTTACATACTCGTATGAGCGGCCAAGTTATGCAGAACAAAGATTAATTTAATCTTGTTGGCGTTACTTTTGAGAATAACATTAACTGGCACAAACACAATACATCCATAGCGTCAGCAGCTGCAAAAAAGCTAGAATTTCTCTTTCAAGCCAGAACGTATTACTCTCCTTCTAATCTGTATACCCTGTATGTATCCCAATAAGACCATCTTTAGAATATTGTTGGAATGGCGTCTTCTACTACTCTTAGCACTCTTAATCCCATTCAAAGAAAAGCTGTTCGTCTTATTAGAGATCCCACGCTGACAAAAAAGATTCCTTCTCTTACCCACCGACGGTCTGTAGGGGATCTGTCGCGTTTTTATAGGTACTTTTACTGCTTCTGCTACGAGAAGTCGGCCAGTATAATTCCTCATCAGGCAGGTCCCAACAGAGCAACACGTAGTGCCACTTTTACAGTCTAACTTGAGACAACCTAAACTTTTCACTTTCTTCGATTAGTCATTCCTAGAATGTCCAGACTATGGATCCTGCTACCCACAGAAGTTTTCTGTGGGTAGCACGTGTGAATAAACTCCCTCTCAACTTAAGAGGCCCTGTACTTTCCATTTTGTTCGTTCCTTCATCCCTAGAGTATCCAGACTATGAAACCTACTACCCACAGATGTTTTTCTTCTTCTTTAAATATTTAAATCTCTCTTATCACACTTAAGACACCCACGGTTTGTTAGTACTAGTACTTAGGCTTCAGCCTTCGTGGATAAAAAAGGCCAACAACAACAAAAAATTGTAGAGTCCGATTTAAAGAAGAAAAGGCCAGAAGCGTCATACCAAAAGAGCCCGCGATTAAGCCTTTCTCTCTCTACGTTCCGCCCATACGTTGTTACATAAACTTGGAACAGAGCGACGAGAACGGGAATAATTTAAAGTGAGAGAGAACAACGCATACTGATGACGCTGGTGGCCTTTTCAACTTTAAATCGGACTTTACCGGGTCTTGTAGGCCCAGAGATTTCTTTTTATAATTACTCGATTTATTTTACAATACAACTTGAATGACAGGTAAAAAATCAGTAAAATATCAACTAAATCAATTGAAAATGGTTTAACTAATTTTAGGAATAACTTAAAGTTTTTAAAGCTGCCATAAAAATTCTGTAATATATTTTACTTGTCCTGGCGTATCCAGATTTTTTCAATATAAACCATAATTCACTTATATAAGTACAGAGTAGGTTTTCAAATAGAACCAAGTATTTGCCCGTAATTAAGAAATAAGTCTACTCTACACTCGCGACGCGGAAGTCGTAAAACGAGAGTGTGGATGGTTTCACAGCATGGCGTTGCCCAATCGTTGTCAGTTTCTGGGTCCATGACGAGGAAAGACAATGAACGTAACCCTCAATATTGCCAGTGTAGAGAGCCATATTCTTCGCGCAGAGATCTGACGCGAATCTCGGCCTAAATTTGCAGCCCCGATTCACAGGCGGTGTGGAACCTCTAATAGAATAAATACATGATTTAATAACAAAATAATGTATTATTTAATACAATATATACTCATGGACAAAAATATTGAATAATCTTAAAATTTGCCATAAGACGCAATGCTAATTGTCTGTACCAAAAATATTTATATTACCACTTAGAAATCATTAAACGAGTTGAGTAAAATGTAAAGTGTTAAAAAAGGACAATCTCACAGGTGTGTATTATTACATTTGTTGGATTACTGATAAACACCACAGTGTGTTACACATTTTTAAATCAATAATGGCCATTTAATAACTATTAAATTTTATTTTTTAAAAATTTTCTACACTCTGTGGGGTTTGCCAGTAACACAACAACTGTTTTAATAATACAATACTGTGATATTGTCCCTTCTTAACACTTAACATTTTAGTCACCTTGTTTGATAATTTCCAAGTGGTAATAAAAATATTTTTGATACAGACCATTAGCATTGCGCCTTATGGCAAATTTTGGGATTATTCGATATTTTTGTCCATGAGTGTATATTTATTTAAATTATTAAAATACTTTAAATCTCTCTTTCTATAGTATAATTTAAATCTGCTTGGCTTTATAAACTTTTTGGTTTAAAATAGTGTCGTCACTAATGCTAGGTACACACATTGAGGAAATCCTCAGAGAAAGAACTGCGCACGCCTGGCCTTTAGAATTTTCAAAGTGCGTATGTGTAAGAACGCCTTTGTTCTACCTTTGCTATACCTGAAACGTGACAAATTAAATGCCTTATAAAAAGTGAAATTAAATTTCTGGACATAAATGTATGAAGTTTTATAAGCTAATATTTATAAAAATATATAATTTTTTAATTTATAGAACAAGGTCCAGATCTTGGTGGCAGTCTGAAAACGGAAAAGAAAATGTCTTTATCCAGCTAGATTTGGAAGCAGAATTTCATTTTACTCACTTAATAATTACTTTTAAAACATTCAGACCTGCTGCTATGCTCATTGAGAGGTCCTATGATTTTAAGCAGACTTGGCAGGTAATTTGTTTAATATTCTTTAATTATATATATATATATATATATATATATATATATATATATATATATATATATATATATATATATATATATATATATATATATATATATATATATATATATATATATATATATAATATATATATATATATATTATATTTTTTTTATTATATTGTATTTTAGGTCTACAGGTATTTTGCCCACAACTGTACCGAAAGCTTTCCAAATATTAGAGAAGGCCATCCAAGAAATTTGACGGATATTGTATGCGAGTCCAGATATTCGGGACTGGCGCCTGCTACTGACGGCGAGGTAATTTACCGGGTGTTACCTCCAACCCTGCCCATTGACAACCCATATTCTGAACAAGTGCAAAATCTTCTTAAAATGACCAATTTGAGGATTAATTTCACCAGACTCCATACTCTTGGTGACGATTTACTGGATCAAAGAGAAGAAATCGAGGTAAACATTTTTTATATTTAGAAAAGAGTATTGTTTTGACATTATTATTATTTTTAGGAGAAATACTACTACGCTATTACAGACATGGTGGTAAGAGGCTCATGCTCCTGTTACGGTCACGCAAACAGGTGTCTTCCGTTGCCAGGAATTGATCCAAAGCCGGATATGGTTCATGGACGATGTGAATGCACTCATAACACTAAAGGTCGAAATTGTGAAAAATGTGAAGATTTTTTTAATGATTTACCGTGGAGGCCTGCAATTGGAAAACAAACCAACGCCTGTAAAAGGTGTAATTGTAACAACCATGCTACTAGCTGTCACTTTGACGCAGCATTGTTTGAGGCTAAAGCAAATGTAAGTGGGGGAGTATGCGATGGCTGTCAGCATAATACTATGGGATCAAACTGTGAACAATGCAAACCATTTTATTACAGAGATCCTGAGAGAGATATTCAAGACCCTGAGGTTTGCAGACGTAAGTATTGCTTAAGTAGCATAACATATCTAAGTGAGTTGCCTGATAAACTAATGTATTACCAAATTTGTCCCAATAAATATAGTTAACTTTATATTTTTTTACTTTATGCTATGAGACTAATAACTTTTATTTTTATCTACATAATTATATTTTGCCCATGGTAAATCTACTGATGTAAATTTATACAGGCTAGGTTTTAGAAAATTAATTTTTTTAGCCTGCGATTGCGACCCACATGGTTCACTGGACGAAGGGATATGTGATTCAATTACCGACACTGTCAACACCTTGGTAGCTGGAAGTTGTCATTGTAAAACCAATGTTGAAGGACGCCGATGTGATCAGTGTAAAAATGGGTTTTGGAACTTCACTGAAAGCAACCCAGACGGTTGCCAACCATGCACGTGTAACACACTTGGTACAATTGACAATCAAGGTTGTAATGTTTATACTGGGGAGTGTACATGTAAAAGATACGTTACTGGTCGAGACTGCTTTCAATGTTTACCCCAGTATTGGGGTCTATCTGAAAAACAAGATGGTTGTCAACCTTGCGATTGTGACCCAGGTGGTTCCTATGATAACTTCTGTGATGTAATAACTGGTCAATGTAGGTGCAGAGATCACATGACTGGACGAGCCTGCGACACTCCCGAACAACAATACTTTACTGCCAGTCTTGACTTCTTGTTATATGAAGCTGAGGCTAGCAAAACTACTGGCCAGGTAGTTATCCGAGCACCTTACAAGGATGGGCGGGAAAATTCTTGGACCGGCACAGGTGTTGTTAAAGTTTATCAAGGAAATTATATGGAAATTTATGTTAATGAAGTAAAAACATCAATGGACTATGATATAATAATTAATTATGAACCAACATCACCGGAAACAATGGAAGATGTAATGGTTACAGTTATTAGACATGATCCAGTGGACCCATACGGACCATGTGCTAATATGAATCCCAATGACGATATTAAACACACTACTCTTCCTGCTAATCAAAGACAACAAACCATATATCCGTCAACTTGTTTGGATGCAAATAAACAGTATACTATACGCATAGACTTTTCCACAAGCTATAATTATCCTACGCCTAGGCCTACTCCTTCTATTTTAATAGACTCAATATGGCTTAAACCCAAAATCGAGAGTATTCCATTTTTTGGAAACTCTCCCATGGGTATGAGCAGACGCGAAGAATTCGAACGTTACAATTGTGGTAACCCATCATTATTCGTCAGAGGAGCTAAAGTTCCAGAGATCTGTAAGAAGTACCACGCCAGTATTAGTGCCTACGTTTTTGATGGTGCAAAGAAATGCGACTGCGATCCGACAGGCTCAGTAAGTAAAATCTGTGACCGTCATGGAGGTCCCTGCATTTGCAAACCCAACGTTGTGGGAAGAAGATGCGATACATGTGCGCAAGAAACATACGATTTTGGTCCGGAAGGATGTAGAGCCTGTGACTGTAATAGCATTGGAGCTCTTGACAACTTATGCAATGTAACCACTGGCCAATGTAAATGTAGAGCTAATACCTATGGTAGAGAATGTGATCAGTGTAGGGTTGGATTTTGGAAGTAAGTCTTAACATTTTTCTAATTTTTAAACTTATATGCTCTTAAGATTTTAAACGTCTGTAATTTCCAAAAAGTACTAATTTACATCTCACACAACCAAATATTTGACTATTTTCTATAAATTAATTATAAAAAAAAGTTTAAATAAAATTTCAAAAACAAGGTCTATTAGTGAATTAACGATTTTACATAAATATACTTATATAATAATATTGAATTCTGTTTTAGCTTCCCCAACTGCGAAAGGTGCGACTGTAACGGACATGCTGACACTTGCGAAGCACGGTCGGGGGTTTGTATTCACTGTAAAGATAATACCACAGGTTCCCACTGCGATAGCTGCGTCGAAGGTTTTTATGGAGATCCAAGAATTGGTGTGGATATACAGTGTAGGCCGTGTCCTTGCCCTGGACCTATCGGATCTAATCATTCATATGCTGACAGATGCTCACTTGATCCCCACACTAAGGATGTTATATGCGAATGTCAAGATGGATATGCAGGTAAATTCTAGATTTTAGACATGTATATGAGAAACACGCCAGATCTGTTTTATAACATTATCAACTCTTGTTGAAAATATGTTTACAATTCAATATATAATAATTATTAAAAACTTGTAAGACCATTAAACTTTTAATTTAGTACTATTGTTTTCTAGGTACTAAATGCGACGTTTGTTCGGACAACTTCTATGGAAACCCAGAACAGCCAGGTGGATCTTGCAGACCTTGCGAATGTAACGACAAAATTGACCTATTACAGCCTGGAAACTGTGATCCACATACTGGAAGATGCCTTAAATGTCAGGAAGATACCACTGGCGACCACTGTGAAGTTTGCAGAGATGGATTCTTTAGATATACCAATGAAGACACTTGTAAAGGTAATAAATAATACAAAGATCATGGTAGTAATAAAATTATATGTCTGGCCGTAAAGATTCATTTCCTTTAAAGAACATTGTGTTATCCTTCAGAGACTGGTAATATAGTCATTTTTTCTTATGTTTTTTCTTTTGTATTGCTTATTTTTACTCAAACTTATTGGATATTTTATATTACAGAATGCAATTGCCATATGCTGGGTACGAACTTTACAGCGGGTCCCTGTAATCCATCAGGAGGTCAATGTCACTGTTTCCCAAATATTTCTGGCATGCATTGTGACGAGTGCATTCCAGATCACTGGAAAATTGCTAGCGGTAAAGGTTGTGAGCCTTGTGCATGTGATCCATTTGGATCCAATAGTTCCCAATGCAATTTGGTACGTAACTCTTGCTATAGTATTTTTATTTCATAGTATTAACAAGTTCTATTTTCAGTATGATGGACAATGTCAGTGTAAACCTGGTTTTGGTGGACGGCAGTGTAATGAATGCATGCCCAGATTCTACGGCGATCCCAAAAGGGAATGCATACGTAAGTGCCTCCTCTATATACAATTCTGATGCTTAAGAAAATGCTTAAAACACGTTAAAACTATTTTCTGTGGAAGTAGTTCTCGGATGTAAAAATCATACCATGTAATAATTTTTGTTTATAGCTTGTGAATGTGATGCACTGGGTGCCAAAAATGAACAATGCAACATGCGCACTGGTGCTTGTATATGCCAACCAGGTGTTGGAGGACACAAATGTGATCGTTGCGAGAGGGGTTACATTGGAAATGTACCCGACTGTCTAACTTGTGGAGAATGCTTTGATAACTGGGATAGGATATTACAAGGAAGCAAAAGTAAGACAATTTCTGCATAAATTATACAATTTTTAAGGTAACTAACTATTACTTAATTAATTGTTTCCCCTTTTACAGATGAGACATTGGAAATTATCGATCGTGCTGGAGATATAAAGAAAGTAGGAGCTACAGGTGCTTACACCAAGGAATTTGATGAAATGCAAGCCCAGCTTGATGAAATCGAAGAACTTTTAAGTAACACTAATGAAGTCGACATAGACGCTATTGAAGAAGAGCTACAGATACTAAGAAATCAAATTAATGAAACGGAAAACGCCAAACTTAAAAACCTTGATAACTCTCTTGCTAATATTAAACAAAATATTCTTCTTACTGATAGAAAAGTCAACAGTCTTAACGAAAGCATTGCTGAACTTAAGAGAAAAACTAAGGAATTAGAAAACAACGGTACTAAACTCCAAGAAGCAAATGTGCAAGGTGCTTTAAATCTTATTAATAATGCTAAGGAAAAAGCTGACAGAGCGGCCAATAAAGCTGAGCATTCTCAAGAAGACGTCAAATATGCGGATAATCAGTGCAGAGCCACAGAGACATTTATTAACCAAACAAGGGATGTATATAAGAAACAGTCGGAAGATAATGAAAATGAACTTGAAAGTATCCGGCAGAAACTTGGTGAGCTTAATGCAGAAATTCCAACTCTTAATGATTTGGTATGTGATGGCGCTGGAGATCCCTGTGATTCAATTTGTGGCGGTGCTGGGTGTAAAAGTTGTGGTAATTCAATTTCATGTGAAGACGGGGCAAAACAACTTGCCGAAACAGCTATCAACCTTGCTAAAAAAACAGAGACTGCACTTAAAGAAAAAGAATCTGCCGCTAATGATTTGATTCGAAATGTTTCTCAAATTAATACCAACGAAACCCGCACATTGGCTCAACAGACATACGACTTTATTAGTGACGAACTTCAAAAATCAAATATTTCTTTAAATGATGCTAATCAAATGATGAAAGAAATGCGGGAATACATGGGACAAAACAACACTAAACCAGAGGATATTAAAAAACTTGCTGAAGAAGTTCTTAAAAAGAATGTACATAAGACACCTAAAGAAGTAAAAGAACTCGCAGATAGTATCAAGAATGCAGTAGAAAGATTAACAAATACGGACTACATTATTGAAGCTACTAAAAACGATTTGACGAAAGTTCACCAATTAAAGGAGAATGCAAAATATGCAAAGTAAGTTTAAATTGCGCTTGGTACTTTCGCAATTGCTATTTTAATATTTAAGAGCTCCTTTTGTAATCTAGATAAAAATTTTGATTTACAAAATTTTTGTAAAAAAAAAGGTTTTTCATTCGAGGATAATATAATTAAATAATTTATGTATGACTGTTAAATCAGAAATAACTGCGCCGAAAATTTTTTTGCGTTATGTTTGAAAAGATTAGTTTCTTTGGACTAACATTGATTTAATTAAATTCAAAATAAGGCATTGTGGTCAAAAAATAAAATAAAAGAAGTATTTTTTATGCCTAATAAACACTAAAAACATACCAAGTCTGTATAACTCAATTTAGGAAATGTAGTTTGTATTAATTTGTATTTAAAATTATATTAAACTGAAAGTATAACTAAAAAAGTATTAAAATGAATACATATTCATACAAGTAAATGTTTAGATTTCTAACCGAGAAAAATAAAACGATGACTCCATGGACTTCGTTTTAACATATTATCATTTTTTAGATCAAATGCAACCAAACTTTTAGAGGATGCAGAAGCCGTAAACCAATCTCTAAACAAAACTCATGATGCTCAGTCAGAAGCTGAAGAAGCTATAGAAAAAGCATGGAATGATTACAAAGCAGTTGAAAATATTTTAAATGAGGTAGGAGAATAATATTCTTAATAAATTAATTTATAATATGTTCTTTTGTGACTGATTTAAAAAATTAGACCATTTGAAAAAAAAAAAACGAGATGTTGCATAAATATTTTTTTTCATAAGCACTAAAATCGTATTTATGTTATTACTAACTATTATCGGATAATAAAATATTTAAATACTTTTTTCAGACAAAAAACTTAGGGTTTTAACTAGCCCTATAAATGTCTAATTAACATAATAATATTTTTAATATATTATTACAGATTGGTAATAAAACAGAAGCAGCTCAAAGCACAACATCAGCAATCGATAATCAGCTCAAAGAAATTAAAGGTAAACTAGCAGGTCTACAAAGAAACATAACTGACAATGAAATATTTGCTAACAGAATTATTGAAGAGTCGGTAAACATCCTAGTCAGTGCAGAAAAAACTAGCGCTGACTCCGAACAACTTCAGTCAAAATATGAAGATGCTAGACACCGTTTAGATCAACACTTGGACAAAGTCAAAAATACTCAACAAAGGTCTCAAGATCTATTTAATAAGGCTCTTAACTTAGTTGACAAAGTTCAGAATACGGGAGACCATATAAGTAAATTAGAAGATAGCACTCAGAGTGATGAATTAAAACTATTGGAAAAACAGCTTCAAATACTAATAAATCAAACGATGATTTATACTAAAACTTTAGAGGATCAGGTGCAGAACTACAAAATATGTACCTAAAATGTTTTCTTGATTGGTATTTTTTCACTGCCTTTAAACTATAGTCAGTCTCAGAGGAATCAAATCTTTTTTATTTTGTACATAATTTTATATTTTAAGATTTTTATATGAAAGTTTTTATAATCAGCTTGCTGTGATATTATACGAAAATAAAATCGCCCATTTGGATTTTTATCATTTGATTTTTAAAAAATTACCACACCCTTCATTCATATAACTGACGGTTCCTTTTATGCCACACCTGAGTACTTCATACTTAAAGCTTGAGTATAAACTGTAAATAAAATAGGTAATTTATTATCGATGTATTCACCTTTAGTTCTTAAGAAACCATAACGTGTCAACAATTTTTAATCGTATGTTTTTTTTGTAAATATGCATAAGTAGTGTGGACTTACCTAATATTCTTTATATTTTAACACAAATACCTTTAATACCTACCAGTTAACTTTTTGGGTCTTCTTTATGTATCACTGCTAATTTGTAAATAGCAATAAATTATTTTAAAAATATTGAGGTTTATTTATTACCTGTCGGGCTGAAACTCATTAAAACGTGAAAAGGACACATTTAATAATAAATCTAAAAAATATAAAATGTATTTGAAAATATATACACTGGTATCACATAGAATGTTATATGATTACAATATTTAAATAACACAATAAATACTATTTTAACTTAACAATATATCACCGTATTCAACTAGATAAGTAAAGCAATCACCTAGACATGTTTAAAAATACAGAGTTTTTACATGTCTGAGAAATTATGGCAAAAATATTTCATCGACTAATGAACGTTTGTTTTTTTTTTTCGTGTACTAGACAGGGACAGATTGCTAGACTACGTAATTAGTTATTCTTCCTGAAAGATTTCTTTACCAAGAATTATTTTTAAATTTTTAAAATTTTGGGTTTGTTGTAAGTACAGTCTTTTTATGGACAGAGCTTAATTCTTTAAATTGCTACTGAGTGTCTACCAAAAATCTAACATTTTTAAGCGCCCTAAAATTTTTGCGAACTAGGTAACTTTAGAACGATTAACCAAATGCAATTATTTTCTTATGAAGGTAATAAATATGCTATTTTAAAAGCCCTGCATTTTTAAAATGTTTTCTTTCCTTTTTCTACGTTCTTGTATTTTCTCTTATCCAGTCTAGATATTCGGTAACTCTTGTATAAACACCTGGGTAGCCAGGCTCACCACATTTATTTCCAAATGACACCACACCTATCTGAATCCATCTTGTATTCCAGTGAAGCATTAATGGACCACCTGAATCTCCCTAAAAAATGTACGGATTATACATAACAAAAATAAAGACATTTTGATGTCACTTAACTATATGGAGACCTTCTGCTGGTTATGTTGAACAATCTGCTTACCTGACATGCATCAGTACCTCCTTCAGAATACCCTGCGCAAATAAAGTTACTTGTAATTGGTTGGAAATATGCTTGATTACAATCCTCATTACGCCATATTGGTAGAATCGCCTGCCTTTGTACAGTACTTTCCTTCCCTCCATAGAATGTGGTACCCCATCCAACAACGGTACTTTTTCTACCAGCAAACTGCTCCGGTTTTAGCTCAGGAGGAGGTATACACAGAGGGATGACATATTTTGACTTTCTAGCAGGTCTGTCTAGCTTTAGGATGGCAATGTCATTGTAAAACCCTACTCTACTAAATTGTTTGTGAGCTCTGATTTCCGCGACCTTAAAAGTAACTGGAGCAGACGGTTCATCATCTCGTTTTAAATCAATATCTCCTAATCGTACTGTAAACTGACGAGCTGAAAACCTACAAAATTGAGCGGTTATAACATAAAAATATTACCAGTTTTAGAAAAGGTACTGTCTTACGGTCTTTGTCGCGAATCCCTTGTACAATGGGCAGCAGTAAGGACGTGGGTAGACGAAATAAGAGAACCACCACACCAAAATTCAGTCCTTCTGGAACCATGAAGAAAAATAGCAGCCATCCAAGGCCATCTTCCAGGTAATGCCTCCTCTCCTCCAACTACTCGAAATTTAGCAGATTCTGGTTGACCGCATTCTAAAAAAGATAATAATTAGCTAGCTTTTTTTTAATGCAAATTAAATTATATAAAGTGTCTTAACATATTATGTGCGTATCTGTTTAATATAATATTTACCTTCTGGATCTACATAGTTATGACCGATTACTGACAAATTTGGAACACTTGGTATATTAACAGGCGCTAGTACCACAGGCTTGCTTGCAGTTAGTACTGTAGATACAGATGTTGTTACAACAGGTCGGGCTGTTGTGGGTTCTTCAGTATTGTAGTATATTGATGCAAAGGTCACAGGTTGACTTTGCGTCGTAGTGTAGAATGAGCTGGCAGTTGTAGGCTTTTGACTTGTAATAGAATCTCCGGCAATTTGTGGACAACAAACACCCGGTACAAATAGACTTTTAAAACAAAGGGATTGCCTTAGGTTACCTAGATTTAGCAGTAGTTGTGGACAGTCGCTTAAATCATTACAGTAGCTAAAAAACAATATAATTAGTAACAATGCTATCGAGAATATGTTTATTATATTAATTTGTCCTAATGCATTCAAAATAATTTGATTTGGACTTTTTATACCTAGCTAATTCCTTAAGTTGGTAGACCAGGGATGAGTAACTAAGGGGTGAGTTAACTATTTAAACTTATTTCTATTAAAACTTGGAAAAATGCGCCCACTTATCTTTTCTTTAAGGTTTAAAAAATGTAATATTTTTTGAGAAAAAAAAAACATCAGCTGGAATCGAAACCTTAAAACGTTAATTTATAGCAATCCACCTTAACTATGAGTATAGAGTGAGCTGAGTTTATACCAATGTAGATTTAAGACAACATTTAAATGGTCCTCTCTTCATAAAAGAAGTTAAACATAACATTTTATTTGGTTGAAAAAAATAACATAGAGTTTTTGCTTTTTACTTCCATAATAAGTCATTTTTTTATTCAGAAATAGTGTACACTATTTTACACTTTTTTTACGTGAGCGCGTATCGAAAGTGTATTTTAGGACTAGGTGTGTACAAATAGTGTAAAATTGTGTTAATTATTTCTGACTCACAAACAGACCTATTATTATCAGCTTAAATAAAAATTATGATACATCTTTTTTTGGTAAAGAAACTTAGCTTATCAAGAAATAAAAAATCTACAATTAACTTGCAAATTATTTAGTTCACCATCAACAGCTTATTGTCGCTAAATCTTTTGAATATATACCTGAAGAGAACGTGTTCTTGGGGGATGAGGGGGAGGGGGCGCATCGGTTTTAATTAGCACCCCTCCACCACAAAAGTCAAATCTTTAAATATCACAAGTCTGGAAAAATATTCAAGATTTGCTATTAAAAGAACAAGAATTTAATTTTTGTTTAATTTAAAAATGTTTATCACTTTTTAAAGGTTTACACATTATTGAAATCAAGTGGAAAGGTGGGATGGGCGGTACTAGGGTAAATTAAAGGGAGATAGAATGAAAAAGAAATAAGATTAATAATACTTTTGTAGGAATAACAAAAGAAACAAAACAATATAACAATTTTAAATTTAAAATAATAAATAAAATTAATATGACAAAAAATAAAAAGATCTATCTGACTCAATGAACTCACAAATAATTTTATATATTTAATGTAGGTCCAGGTAAACTGTAAATTATAAAAAGGCAGGAAAGAAAAACATGGCAGTTAAAAAAATAAATAATAAGGTAATGAATATTTGAAGCAATAAACTAAAAATAAATTAATGGTAAAATCAAATTTTCTTTTTTCTGTTGCAAAGCAGTTAGTTGCATTTTTAATATTTAATATTTCGGTCAATAGATAGTAAGGCTAATCCATTTAGGCGATCTTCTGTCTTGGAAGATCTTAAGTGGTCTTTTATTAACCTTAGGCTTAAAAAGTTTCTTTTTGTATTGTTTCTCCAACCTCAGCTGCATGGGTCAATGAAGTTTCTGTGCCAGGTTTGACATTGTAAGTAAACTCTGTCAATGAGTTTCTTAACTGCCCGTTCTGTTGGAGGAAGTAAATTCAATGATAATGATTTTATTTGTTTCGGATAGTAGTACCGGTATTCGTTTAAGGGTATTCTTGGCGAAACTTTTTTGACGCGTAAAGGCTTTTTACAATATCAATGCCTACATCACATATTTTAGAGCTTGGCTTGTGTTTTCTGAGGATAAATTAATCCGAGACAACATACTCAAAAACTTTAAATGCTCTTGCAAAAGCAATTGTACAAGTAAATGTGGTTGCAGAAAAATTGGCCTAAAATGCAACCACTGTAAAGGAATGGAATGCTTAAATTGTGACAGAATAGAAGACTTTTTAACCTAAATTATTAATTACTGAAGTAGAGATTATGGAAGTAGAAGTTAAACCACAAATTTTAATTGGCCATATCGAAAAAAATGGATCCAAAAGGGACGATACTCATGGAGACACTAGTTGTGACTCTTCTGACGATGAGCCGCCTTCAAAAATAGAAGAAGATATAATTTTTTTCCTTAATATTTTAAATAATAAAGATTTTTTGTAATTATTTGATATTAGCATAGGAATTATGCACACCCCCCCCCCTTTAAAGTCGTCACTGAATAGTTAAAAACATTTTAAAATAAATAAAGACAAGGAAAGGTCATGTCTATGACATAATTTCCATTACTCACGTAAACTTTCATTCAATCAAAAATAAATTCATTACAGGTAATTCTTGCCAGTTTCTTAACCTTTTTATTTGAAAGTACTGTGCTTGAATCGTTTCAAAACCAATATATCTTAATAACTGGAAAACCCAACATAAACAATCAATAAAAAATGACTGTCTTAGAAAAATGTTAAGTTAATATCAGTAGCGCAAAATTAATAACTTTCTCTCTGTTATTCCGAGAGAATTACGTAAAGCAAGGTCGGCTTACGAAGAACTTATAACAAGGCTTACTAGGTCACTTTACATCTTATATCCTTAGGGCGACCTTTTATTTTGCTGCTTAACACAAATTAATATGGTATAAAATACACTGCTTTACCAACTTCTGTTTTTCCTTAATGAATAAATATATAAACCAACATAGGTCAATTTTGTTATAAAATCCATTAAATTTATCAGGATGTTTTTTATTCTATGATTGTTCAATTGAGAAGAAGATAATTCATTACAGTTCTTTTTTGTTTTATTTATACAATATAAAGTAGCTTGTACTATTTTTTTTATTAGTGCTTTAATTTACATTTACAATATAAAGTAGCTTGTACTATTTTTTTTTTATTAGTGCTTTAATTTACAATTAATAATAATTAAAGTAAGCTATAGCAAGTAACGAGAAAATATTAGTTACATACCCTGTTAATCCCTCAGGTGTAGTACAAGTTCTTGAATCTTCATTATCTTCCTCGCTATCTGTTTTATCATCAATTTTTTCATAAACTTCTTGTGTTTTTTTATTGTCAGTTAAAGGCAATGCTTCCCTAACTAAAGGTGCAATCGTGTCGGTAACATTTCTTCCCAAGACGTTTTTGCTTATCGTATACAAAGCGTTTGGTACCTCCTGAGATACTTTGCTACCATCAGCGTCCCTAGTCATATTAACCAAGTACCGACCTACAGTATTTAGAGCTCCCAGAGTTTCAGTTATTTTAAAAATGGTTTCTGGTTTAAAATGCCGTCCACTTTCTATGTCTTCGTTGTGGTATTGGGAAGATCTTCGAAACTGGTGGTATTCGTCATTGGATACTGATCTAGGATTGTGTATCTTAACCCACCTTGGACCCAGGGATGATTCCTCATTATACCACGGGCGGTTTTGAAAGGGGTAGTATTGATGTGGAGTGTATGTGTTTGAGAGGGACAAGAGGAAACAAAGTATAAGTAGTCTTCCTAGAAATAAGATATTTTTTAAAATAAAACATCAGAAAACGTGTAACAATGGTAAAAATTCAATAAACATGGCTAGTGATGAGCGAGACCGGTCTTGGTCTTGGTCTTGCAGCAAGACCAAGACCGCCTTTTCGCTTGCAAGACCAAGACCAAGACCGGGGTATGCAAGACCAAGACCAAGACCGAGGGGTGCAAGACTACGCAAGACCAAGACCGACCTGCAAGACTCTTGCAGTTCTGCAACTTTTTTAAAAATATTATAATATTCAATTTTTTATTCAATATACAAAGGTATTTCATACAGAAATGACAAAAAATGTGGTGAGAACTGCCAAAAAGGGCGATTATTTCATGAGTAACAGGTTTCTCTTATAAAATAATTATTAAATGAATCACTTTGTTATTTTATACGGTTCTTTAACAACGATTATGAGTAAATTCAATAACATTTCAAATTCAATTTTAAAAATAATAGGATAGTGATTTAATGGTCCGACCAAGCACGATATCTCCGAAACCGTTGACGACAGAGAAAAGCTAGGGGTACAAAATTATAGAAGCTGAAAATAACTTTTATTCCAAATTTTTTTTAATAGAAGTGAGGCCATTTACAGGGGAAACAAAATTTTAAATTCCAGAAAACATTATTTCTGTTCTACACTGTAAAGTGCACCACAAGATTCTTCTGAAAACTAAGATATAAATGCAAAGCAGGAATTATTAAAAATATATTTTTCATGTCATATAGGAAAAATTTTTATACAAATGAATTTTAAATACCACTTCCGGTTTTGACGTAAAAGGCACAACAATGCTAAAGAATAATAATGACGTCATTTTTATCAAAACCGATAATTATATTTAAAAACCATTCTACGTTGACATTGTTGACATGACAGTTTAACAATTTTACAGCATAATATACACGGTGCTGATTTTTTTTTTTTTTTTTTGTCATAAATTTCATATTTTGGGTTGAAAGCTAAAAATAAGGGAGTTTTCTTGAGTGGCAGTGGATTCTTTAGAAAATTCTGGAATAGAAAAAAATTTCACATTTTACGTCCTTTTTTATAATTTTTTCATATTTAGTTTTTCACCATGACGAACGGGTTTTGGAGATATCGAGCTTTGTCACAGTATTGAGCCACCTTGTATATGCAGAATGTTTATAAAGTATTTGTACAAATACGTTTGACTGATTTAAAGATAAAAAGTTCACATGAACTGAAGAGATTTTTGAATAACTTTTTTAATCAGAAACCAATATTTACATATATTAGAATCATTTTCACGAAAATCTCATATCGAGTTGATATTAAAGTTTTATTTTTCTGCTCACACAGTACATAGTTTTGTATTTCTTTTAATTTTATATGCTTCTTCAAAGAAAATTTAAATAATTCCTATCACCAAAATGTTTCTATGTGCCACTAAATGTATAAAAACAGGTTGTGTCTTAATTCAACTAAAAATTGAGCATAAATAAATAAACTCCTACATTTAAAATATGCTTTTTAATCAAATAATTCAAGCGTACGTGTAAGGTTAAAATTGGCATATTTTATAATTTTAATGCAGAAAATATAGTTTTCATCTCTATTAATTTTTAAGTATTAAAAAATATATTTTATTCAATATTACTTAGTTTAAATTATTACCACCAAAAAAAAGCAAGACCTGCAAGACTCTTGCAGCAAGACCAAGACCAAGACCAAGACCGGGTGGTGCAAGACCAAGATCAAGACCAAGACCTTCCTTTGGCTTGCAAGACCAAGACCAAGACCAGGCTTGCAAGACCAAGACCAAGACTAGCCCAGTCTTGGTCTTGGTTTTTGCTCATCACTAAACATGGCAAATTGAAGGTTTTTTTTTTGTTACTTGCCATTGTGTATTTTAAACTAATTTATTGTAGATGTAAATAACGATACCCAAACTTATTATAAATATAATAAAATGGCCAAAACTAAAACTTTGAATCTTCACGAAAATGATAGGGGAAAAAAAACGATCTTTACCCTCCTTTTTTTCTTCGCTATTAATAAAACTTTTAGTATTTTACCTACGCTACTGGAACAAGATCTCTTTTTTTGTCCAAATAAAAATTATCAATGTCACGGTATACCAACGGCGATATCGCCATTGAAACACCATCGGTACAAATAGCGGCGTTGTCTACTTGATTTTCTCTATGAGTTCAAATAGGTGCAGAGCATAGACATTAATTATTTATTTTTTTAGTCCCCCAAAAAGGTCTGTTGTAAGTTTTATGTTCCAGTCGGTCTATTTGTCAGGATATTCTCGTTGGTTTTGGTACTCAAAGGACAAAAATATAATACCAGAAAAGTCAAACTGGTAAAGCTGGCAATGCTGCACAATTTTAGTTTCACTTTCTCTCAGGGTCTTCAGCAAAATATAGTTGGAATATCCGTTTTGGCGACAGTAAAATTATACCGAATACTGATTGTATAACATCTAAATTACACAACCTTCTTCACACAGCAACTTTAAATTTAAATTAGTAAATAGAAAAGTATGCAGGACTAAAAAGCAAATAAATGTACCCTAAAAATTTCATAACTAGGTAGCTTAGATAGGTATACATAATATTTTTGATTGCAAAGATATATTTAAGGTAAAACAAAATACTTAGAAAAAGTTTGAATAATTTAAATAATGTTAATTTTTGGAATTATGTGAAAACAATTAATTAATTATAGTCATAAAATGATGAGGAAGACAGCTTGTAAAAAACTAAGAGATAAAACAGACATATTCATGTATTACTATTGAAGATGATATCCAACTATTATATTTTATTACTTATTTAATGCCAAGAAGATTAAAGTTGTTAAAAATTTTGAAAAATATAAATATCAAAAGAGTCATTTAATAACAATAAAATTTTATACAAGTTGTCACGTATGAAACGTTATTTTTCTGCAATATCATTAAAACCATTTAAAATTAATAAGCCCAATTTTCTGAAAACTGCAAACCCGCCTTTTTTTTTGTTTTGATTTTTTTTTTATCTAGGGACAGTCCACGAAGGCCAAGGCCCAAGTACTAACGTACCGTGGGTGTCTGAAGTGTGGTAATAGGAAGTTTATTCACACGAGACTTTAATATTTGGAGATTTGGGAAAAAGGAAAAACTTCTACGGGTAGCAGGTTCGAAAGTCTGAAATTTTAACATTTTTTTTAGACGCGCTTCCACTGTAAACCAATAAAAAATATTGCCATTTTTTTTTTATTTTTTTTTTTATTATTATTTTAATGTTTAGGCACATTTATCAACACTGAATTAGGTCCAAACTATAAAATATAAAATGTGTAAAATTATGGAATAAATTTGAATTTGTTTTAAATTTGAATTTTAGTTTTACCAATTTTTAAAATAAATAGTAAACATTCATAATTATTTGTACAAAATAAGTATTCTAGGCCCATATTTTAGGATTCACCGTTTTTGAGCAATGAATTCGAAAAAATTAACACGCAAACCTTCAGATTTTGGATTTTCTAGATAAATAATCTTAGAACACCCAGTATAACATAATAATTATTTTTTAATGTTTAAAAATTTATATACTAATATTTTTATTTAAATCCCAGTTTGGTCAATATTAAAAATATTATATTTCTAATTAAGATATTTTTTTCTTCAAAATTTGTAAGTATAATAACAAACTAAATTGCAGAAAATATTAATTTATTTAAGAGAGCGCTTTCTACGGACACACAGAAAGTAATTTTTTATGTTTTTTTTCCCATTTAAGCTGAACTTGTTCAGAACTATTTTTCAGGTGGGTGGATCGAGTGGGAGGAAAGAAATCTTTATTTTTATTTTTGCATAGAACAATTTTTAAATATTTCTTTTAGTGAGTCATTTATTGTAAAATTATTATTTCTTAAATAGAACAATAGAAACCAATTAAATATTTAAGGTTTAGTGGGTCAATACAATAAAACCTACATATTTGTATTTTTAGATGTTTTTTGGCAAAACTAAAAAAAAGGAGCTGGACTAAGATCGGCCCATCATATTCATGAAAATTTAAAATTTGAATTTAAGCGAATTTATTATATTAATAATAAGTTCAAGTATTTTTAATTACATCTAAAATGAATTGGAGAAAACAGAATGGCAAGTACCAAAAAAAAAACCGTATAAACTTGCCATGATTATTTTTTCATCTTTTATGTTAAAAAAAATTATGATGCTCTCAACGCACCAAAATAAATAAATGCTAGTTTATAAGCTTATTAATTGTAATATTAAAGACAAAACAATTATTGTAGAGCACAGAGCGCATCATATAATTGTTTTAATTAAAAGATCAAAAAACGTCTAAAATGGCAAAACTAAAAAAAAATGGCAAGTTTGATGTTTTTTTTTCTGGTGGTTGCCATTCTGATCTTTTTATCAATTTATTGTAGATGTAAATAGAGATACTTAAACTTATTATAAATATAATAAAATGGCCTAAACTAAAACTTTGAATTTTCAGAAACATAATGGGCGAATAAAGACCGATCTTAACCCACCTCCTTTGCATAATGGAAGTTTTTGGGGTTTGCAGGTAAAACTGCAAAATGCAAAATATGATGACAAATTTGGGCGCTAAAAAGTGAATTTAAGCTGGCGGCGTTTAGTGTTGGTATTGGGTGAATCAATACCTCTACCATCGTTAAATTTATGTTTTTAAATTTTCTCTAAGATTACAATCTATAAATTATTTTAATCTGTCAGTTATTTTTATTTGTTAACATGTGACATTAGCAAATGATTGGTAACTTGTAATAAAAAATTTAAATACAATTCTAGAACATAAATTTAACGATAGTGCGGGAATTGATTCACCAAATGGCCAACACCAGTCGCCGCTGAGTCTTAAGGCGCGTTTACACCAAAGTTGATAACTAAAAGTTGACAAAAAATTGTTTGTAGAAAACTAAAAGTTGTCAACAAGCTGCTTTTCTTAAATTAAAGCAACAAGTGAAAGATTTTTTGTAGAAAACTAAAAGTTGCTCTTCTCACATTTAGAGAAACAAGTATAAAACTTGTTGCCAAAAAATTAGCGCGAAAGGTTTAGGCAGTACTTCTCCAGGTCTCCACTAGTTTTCTACAAGTTGCTTGTGCAAAGCTTCCAGCAACAAATCTTCCACTTTGAGTTGTCAACTTTTTTTGATCTTTTTACACCAAAGTTGACAACTAAAAGTTGACAAAAGATCGTTTGTAGAAAACTAAAAGTTGTCAACTAAAAGTTGCACTTCTCAAATAAGAGCAACAAATGGAAGATTTTTTGTAAAAAACTAAAAGTTGCTCTTCTTAAATTTAGAGAAACAAGTGGAAAACTTGTTGCCAAAGAATTGGCGCGAAAGGTTTAGGTATTAGTTCTCCAGTTCTCTACTAGTTTTCTACAAGTTGATTGCGTAAAGGGCGCAGCAACAAATCTTCCACTTTTTTTCTTTGATCTTTACCGACACTCCGCGGGAAACTAAAATTAAGTGGAAGATTTGTCCCTCGACAAGTGGAAGACAGAAAAAGTTGCTGTATTTTTTAGAAAAAGCAACAAATTGCCGCAACTTGTGGAAAACTTAATTGAAGACTTTGGTGTAAACGCGGCTTTAAGCACACCCAAGACGCTTCCTAAAAAAACCTGTAGAAGGGCAAACATTTAAA
The DNA here is from genome assembly GCA_019359885.1 of Listronotus oregonensis. NCBI lineage: Eukaryota > Metazoa > Arthropoda > Insecta > Coleoptera > Curculionidae > Listronotus > Listronotus oregonensis. Next base: position 66,907 of record JAHBCN010000183.1, read on the forward strand.
GTGAGCTTTCATTGTAAGGTTAATTTAATTAGATGTTAAAGAATGGGTCAGAGCAAAAAATACGTACACATCTGTAGAAAGAGCAATTATTTTAAGAGATCAATATGTGATTATTTAAATATTAACAGAGGAAAATCCATATACAAAAAAAGTGGCAATTCAGAAGCTGAATCTGTTTTTCACCAACTTCAGTCAAGAAAAAAAGTCAAAGGTCACAAAAGGGTTCGCGAAAATGTTTTTCAAAAAAAGAACTATTGCAAATGTAGCTTAATTTACTCTAATTTAGACTGTATAATAAAAAACAAATATATTGGCAAAAATTGACAAATTTAGAGTGTTAAAAAATATATTTTTTGCTATATGAATATACATATACAGTACAAACATCATGGGCGTAATGGTGTGTAATACACAAATATTGATACACTCTTTCTCCGAAACACTTTATAGGTGGAAAAGTAATTGGGAAATCGTTAAAAACTCGACGTCGCAGTGACTGGCATATATGATTTTCCTGGCAACGGGTGTATACGTATAAAGCTCATATTTTTGTCTACGAAACAATATCAAAAACATGACCATAATCAATCTACAATAAACTATAAAAGAAGTCCAATGTCAGACATAAACATAATATAGGATCCCATTCATTTTAAATTGTTTTGACAAAATCATGGTCAGAATATTCAGAGCTTGTTATATTCTTTTCAGGAATATTTTAAAAACGTTGGGTTTTTTAATTACATATCATTTTAACACTTTTAGTTTTAATGAAAAACCTGATCTGATGATGCAGAAAATGTTTATTAAATTACATTATATCGGTAAAGATAAATTAAAAATAAAAGTGTCGAGCATTCCGCAAGGTTATTTAATGACTTTAAAAAAAGTGACGGATCTTGATGTTATGGATTAAAAATTTGAAAGATGAAGAAGCAAAACGTACCAATAAGAGTAATCCATAACTGCATCTTAAAATGCAACACTTTAAATCGTAAGTTAGAACCACATCTACGATTACGAAGTATCACTAAAAACTAAAACTTGTTCACGTTTGACCCAAATTGCGTTTTGTGAAGACAGCCCAAAGAAAGTGACTGTTGTGCTTACCTCCCTTCTTTCTTCTGATAGCTCCCACTCGCCATCCTTAGTGCTTTTTACTTTCGTTAAAGACAAATTTCACTTACAACTCGCATATATAATTTTGTTTGTTAGTGCATCTGCAAATGGTCGAATAATATTGTAATATAAATAGTATTATTTTAATACGTTTCCATATTTATTATCATGTAGTTCGGGATCAGTAAAAAAAAATAATAGTGTGGCAATGTATATGTAGATCTGTAGGTCATCTGGGATGTGTAGCGTAGATGTCGTTAAGAACTGGTACTACGCACATAAAGAAACTAAAATTAGTTATACTGAGTCCTAAATATACGTATATATATTATATATATATATATATATATATATATATATATATATATATATATATATATATATATATATATATATATATATATATATATATATACAGGGTGTAAAAGTATGATGCTCACGATTTTAATGGGCGATAGTGGAGCTCAAAACAAGTCGAAAAGGCCAAAACATATGGGTCAAAGTTAACTATTTTTTATATGGCCTTTTAAAGTTTAAAAAAATTGGCAACCTGTTTTATCGAAGCGGGTCGAACCTTTTTTGCGAAAGTTGCATATTTACACTTTCTTTAAAGAGATGTTTATTTATATACAAATAATAAAAATTACTTCTTGCACTTTATTTTGATATTTAATTTCAAATTAAATTTATGTAAAAAACAATACAATGTTGTTTGGTTAATATTTGTAATTAAAAAATAATTGTACTCACCACAATAGGCTAAATATTCACTTTTAGAGCACAAATTATTATGTTTTAAAACAGCACTTTTTTATTTTGCTTAAATAATAGGATTTCTCGGTTGCACACATCCCGTTTTCAAAACTTTTGGACACTACACTTGTAAATTTATAAGATATCCGCATTTTTCCCGATTTAAAAACAACCAAAAATGTCGCGGCCGTTGAACACGTATTTACAACTGACTACAACACAGGCTTCTAGCTAAGTAGCTCTGTTGCCAATTGTTTTTTACATTTTTAACTGGGGGAAAAATTATTATTAATATTATTTATATTTTTTTAATTTGTAGATTGAAACTTAGTTTATTTTATTAGCAAATGAATCCATTGATGAGCGATTAAGACAAAAGTTTCAGGTTTTCAAGAAATACTTCAAACTTTAATATCGTTTAGACAAAAATCTGTCAAGTTTTGACACATATGTCATATGAACTTTTTGACTTCTTTTAAGCTCCACTATCGCCCATTAAAATTATGAGCATCATTCTTTTTACACCCTGTTTATATATATATATATATATATATATATATATATATATATATATATATATATATATATATTATAATATATATATATATATATATATATATATATATATATATATATATATATTATATATATATATATATATATATATATATATATATATATATATATATATATATATATATATATATATATATATATATTATATATAATATATATATATATATATATATATATATATATATATATATATATATATATATATATATATATATATATATATATATATATATATATATATATATATATATACATATATGCCCGGATAAGGGCACGAAGCGGCTGTATCTCGACCATGGTAAGGTCTAAAGATTTCAGAAAAAATCCATTATATTAAAGTGGGAAAGAGAAATGTGTGAAAATAATTATTTTGAAGTTCATAATTTGACCGCTAGCGGGCGTAACTGCTATAAAGAAACAAAATTTACGTACACAATAAGCTATAACTTTACAAATATCCTGGGTAGTAATGCATCATTATGCTTTGTGACGTTTTTTCACATCTGTCATAATAAGGGGAAGGATTTGAACATTTTTTGTCTTCTTTAAAAGAGCATTCTATGGACTTTTAAAAGAACGTTTTGGTTAAACCGTTTAGTTTAAAACAAATAAACTGGAGTTTCACCGTAAACCGCCCCAACTTCCGATTTTTTAATGAGAAACCCTGTATATTTTTACATTTTTAAATTCTTGAGAACATTCTGCGTTCAACAATATCCCATGTCAGATTTCGACGGCTTTGAAAGTGGCAGTAATAAGCCAAAAATTAATATTTTAATGCCAATTTATTTAACAAAAATAAAAAACACCTTTTAAATACTTTTTGCTTACTTTGATCGCGTTTTAAAACTTCAAAATGAAAATAATCCGTTTTTTTAAATGGGATGAATGGGTTTACCTTGTCATTAGAAAAGCTTAGCCTACAAAGATTATTTCCAAGTTAAAAAAATATAAAAAAAAAACATTTAATGCGCTGACAGGACCTAGATTCAAAAAAAAAATTAAAAACCTGTCAAAATTTTTTTGTTGGACGCAGAATGTTCCCAGGAAAATAGAAAAATATACATTTGAAAATCGGAAGCTGACGCCGTTCCCAGTAAAACAGGAAGGCATCAAAAATCAAAATTGACATATGATATTTCGAAGTTTCATTTTTCTATCGTGTAAAATGCACAAAAGGGGGTGCGCCTCCTGGATTACCCGGTATAACTGTAAGTAAATTTATTTTTTTATTTTTTTATGTCCCCGGACTAAAGTTTTTTCTGCTGTCTTCCAAAGCTAAAACATAATGCAATACCTATTAACATGTGATTCATTAATTATTTAAATTCCCAAGTCCGTTTTGATTGTTATGGTTATATGGTTCGTAAATTCTTGGGTATTTTTGACTTACTGTACAAAATCTAAGAGTAAACAAGTTGTATTTTAAATTGTAAACCTTCTGACAATTGCATTTTTTTTATAAAAATACATTCTTTGCTTTACTTACTTATATGCTTTATTATTAAAGAATATCTTACAATTATTACAGAAAAAGTTACTTTACCTAGAACCAAAGATTGATACTAAACTATAATATTCTTTGCTAGAACGTAGGGTTAAAATAGCCAGAAACATATATAAAAAAAAACATTATTATTTCGGTAAAAAAGTACTTTTTTCTGTCCCGTTCTCTTTCATTCGTTCACTAACAGAACAGTATAAAACCTTTAAAGGGTTAGGTTTATGTAAATTTTTTGTCTCAAAATTAGTCAAAAAATCACCGCCTTCTTTTAGATATCTACTTAATTACCAGCCGATATTTCCTTTAAAGTGTTATTAAACAATGCGCTTTAAAACTAGTAAGCAATGTATAAAGCACTATCATTCTTATTAATACCTAATGAATTTAAAACATTAATAATATCTTTTAAAGAATAAATGTAATGAGAAAGGAAACACTAAAATGTTCAATGCAAATTGTAAGAATATCGCAAGTCCATTGAACTAGTATCTCAGAAAGAAAGGCAAGGTCGAAAATGAAAACTGTAATTCTGTTATTCTGTAACTTTGTTAATGATACTAAAATAAATAATTACATTCCTTGATGCTGCTGATGCATGGCTAAATATTTGTAATTAGTTATTTTATTATAATATTTAAAACACCTAAAAAATAAGTTCAATGAGCAAGGGATGATAGTTCCAAAATTAAAAATTCCAACCACACAGTAACAACTATCGCTTATCTTTAAACCCCTGGATATAATTTAAAAAATACAAAAAGCTTTTTACAGTTATTTTTAACTTTTCCAGGTTATGTTATGCTAGTCCATTGACAGATGTTTGTGCGCATGAGTATCATTTTTTTTTATCCTGCGACAGTGTACGGAGGCTTATGCCTAACAACTAACGTACCGTGGGTGTCTTAAGTGTGGTGAGAGGGAGTTTGTTCACACAGGACAATATTTGTAGATTGGGAGGAGAAGGAAAAACTTTTGCGGGCAGCAGGTTCCATAGTCTTGACACTCTAGCGATGAAGGAACAAAGTAAGCGGGAATTCGGGGCCTCTCTAACTGAACTGTAAAAGGATGCATAGAAGTTGTACTACGTGTGTTGCTCTGTTGGGAGCTGTCAGAGAAGGAATTATACTGGCCAACTCTTCTAAGCAGAAGCCCTGAAAATACCTATAGAAGAGCGACAGATCTCCTATAGCTCGACGGTGGGCAAGAAGAGGAAACCTTTCTGCGAGCGTGAGATCATTAATAAGACGAACGGCTCTTCTTTGAATGGAGTCCAGAATGCTAAGTGTTGCAGGGGATGCCATTCCCTAGACATGAGAACAATATTCTAAAGAGGGTCTGATTTGGGATACATACAGAGTATACAGATTGGAAGAAAAGAAATACTTTCTGGCTCGAAAGAGAAGTCCAAGCTTTTTTAAAGCTGCCGAGGCTATGGATGTAATGTGTTTGTGCCAGTTGAGGTTATTCTCAAAAGTAACGGATGCGCATTGGCAGACTTTTTTCGCGACAACGAACATGACTGTGTCTTTAAGGCATTAAACTAAACAAGATTTTTGGCGCCCCAATCCAAGATAAGTTTGAGGTCTTGTGAAAGAGATATTTGTATTGACCTGCGCTTGTTTCTCAAATCAGAATTACATGGTGGCTAAAGAAATTAAATACTAGAGTGGAGGGTACTATCGTACTATCATACAAAAATATAGCAGCATCTGGACTTAATAAAAGTGTTAAAGACTTTATTAAAATTTCGAAGATAATTGTCGTTTGTGCAAAACGGCTCTAATAAATAACAAAATAATAATGGTTTAACGAAACCAAAACGTTTCTTTTTCAAACTGACTTTAAAGTTTAAATCTACATAAAAAGTTGCTTAAAAAAGAAGAAAAGCATAAATAAAAAATTTGCAGCAAATTGTTGTTGCGACATTTTATTTAATTTAATATCTTAAAAATCAAGAGGGACAAACTGCAGCATTGTTATCCATTTTAATATTTTTAATACTATTTAAAATCCCAATACATACACCAATTTGGGTCACACCTCCAACTCAATTTGATTAGAATTTGGCTTTAGCAAAAAAATAATTGCGTAATTTAAGCTCTAATTTTTCTTGGTTAAACTGAAAGCAAGCAATGTTCATAGCTTTGGAAATTCTAGAAGAATAATAATATCGACTAGGCGAAAAAGAAAAAATAATATTGTTCCAAGAAAATGTTATAGACGTGAGAAACACAATCAAAGTACTTCTTAATTATTTCTCTTTATTCGAAACGGTCAGGTTATAGTCACCCCATGTTGTGTCTAGAAATCAATCGAAGCCCAATATGGACCATATTTTATAACTACGGCCGTTATTTCGTTCACTTTTGGCATGTATAAAACATGAAATATTATACAAACATAAGAGAAATAATACGCTGGAGTGAAACTTTTATTTGCTTTACGGTTTGCAGGTGTGAAATAATTAACAAGCTTTCAGACGATAATAAATCGGCTTAATGTGGTGGTCTACCACCCATAAGATTTGTTTTAATATTGTACGCATAATAACATAAAAAAGTAATTTAACAAATTTAAAAATTAGACAAAAAAATCTACTTGAATTAAAACAATTAATTACACAGGTTTACAAAAAAAAATGTCTTGACTATTTGACCGGACCATGGTATTCCTCGGTATTTCGGCGTCCTGAATCCGAATCCGGGATCAGTTTTTTCCCATCACGTCAGGAAATCGAGATTTAAGGTCATTTAGAGGTCAAAATGGTGGTATTTGTGAAAGCAGCCCTGGTGCATCTTCTCGAGCGTCCTATTAACTTGATGAGTACCTGTGTAGCTCTTAAGTACTTTTTGGATATTAGGAAGAAGTTCTGAATCTTGCTCAGAGCCGACCCAGGGGGAGAAAGAGGCCCTAAAGATTTGAGCTCGCAAATTTCGATTTCCCTGCCAACGCGTTGAATTTTGACGCCGGATTTTATGTGAGTTGATCGCGATTGACCCGGCGATGACCGGAATGATTCAAGATTCTGAAGAAAGAGCTCTGCAAAGAGCGTAGTGTCACCACGAGGGGTAGAAAGCGGCTCTGGGGGTTTTCATCTGCAAAAATTTGCATTTCTTACTAGGACATTAAACCACAAAATATATAGGTACCCATATATTTTGTGGTTAATTAAGTTTTGCTCTGGCTGCATCGAGGTCGAACCGCAGTAACCTGGTCAGTACTGAAGTCTCAGGTGAACATCTAAATGGACCCGTATGTTCTGCTAAGGGCCAGCCCAAAGGTTGCGAGATTACGACTTTTTTGCTGAAACATTATATTTTGACAAGAGGTTTGTTGAACCAAAAAATTTTAATTTAGAACTCATAGATCACAAATTTAGGTCCATCGTTGACAAGTACATGATAATACCACCGTTGCAATTCCAGCGTGAAAAATTCGATTTTCCACCCCTCCCTAGGGGCAGTTTTGGTCCTAGAGGGTAAATTTCAGTAAGGAAAAAACTTTTCGACTACAAATTTAGGTCTAGCGTTGAAAAGTCCATTGAAATACCATGGTTGATCATCTGGCATCCAGAAATCCATCTTCCATCCCTTCTAGGGGTATTTTTCGGGCTCTGGGGCCAATCCTAGACGTGTAAGGCCTTTTCTAATGCTGGATTTGGATTCAGCGTCGAAAAATACATGGGAATATGATGGTCCGACTCACGGTTCTTGACCTTTTTTTTTGTGGGGCTGTGGCCTCTAAATGACCTAAAAATCTTGTTTTCCTGACGCGATGGGGAAAAAGTGACCCCGGATTCGGATTCAGGTCTGGTCAAATAGTCGGGACATTTTTTTTTTTTTGTAAACCTGTGTTATTATTTTCAACCCAAAGGTAGGAATGCAAATACATAAAGCAATGACAATAGTATAATAAATGTTGGTCCTTAAAACTTGGTTTAAAGAATAAACAATATAGGTACTGTATATTCTTTTTTCTATGCTTAAGATCAGTAATTGCGTTCGAATATTAGAAAAGTTTAGGAATGGCAAAAAAGTATAAAAAACATCTGACAAGAAGTGATTAGGAAAAGAGGTGGGCAAAGATCGCCCTTTTTTCGCTCATTATATTCGTGAAAATTCAAAATTTCAATTTAGGTCATTTCATTATACTTATAATAAGTCCAAGTATTTCTATTTATATCTACAATGAATTGTTAAAAAAATCAAAATGGCAAGTACGAAAAAAAAAACCTTTAAACTTGCCATTTTTATTGCATGTTTGCTATGTTAAACGTTTTTTGATCTTTTATTTTAAAAAATTATATGATGGACTTAACGCACCAAAACAAATTAATGCTAGTTTATAAGCTTATTATGTGTAATATTAAAGATAAAAAAAGTATGTCGGTGCGTTGAGTCCATCATATAATTTTTTAAAATAAAAGATCAAAAATGGCAAAAATTCAATAAAATATAAGAAGTTTAAAAAGTATTTTTTTTTTAATACTTATTTAAATTTTTTAATTTATTAAATAATAAATAAAAATAATTATATTTATTATATATATATATATATATATATATATATATATATATATATATATATATATATATATATATATATATATATATATATATATATATATATATATATATATATATATATATATATATATATATATATAATAATAATAAAATCAAGAAATGGCCTAAATTGAAACCTCAATTTTCACGAATTTGATGGGCGAAAAAAGCCGGTCTTTACCCACCTCCTTTGTAAACCTTTTGGAAAATATACGCTTCAGTAAAATATTTATCCCCTATACTTATGACAAAACTTAGTTTCTTTTATAATCTTTGGACAGACTACAAGGGGTTTGTATGAAGCCCAATTGCTAGGTACCGTCGGTCCCGAATTCGATGCCCAAGTTCCGAAGCATGCAAATATTGTATTTCACGCCATCTTTTAGACAATGTGGAGCCACGACGCACCTTACAAAAATAATTACCTCTAAACTACCGTCTGGGTAATGTCACCTAGACGTGATCTACAGTTAACGTGAAATTCGTACCACATGCAACAGCGAGCTGTGTTGGCCGATGGTCACCCATCAAGCTACTAATGGACCCATTGCATAAAATTTATTATGATCGGCGAAACTACGATTTAAATTTATTGTCAGACCAAAACGCCGACACAAATGTTGCCGAGTTTTAATATTACTTTTTTTTGGCTTTGTTAATTTGTTTTACTCAGACAAAAACAAAAAATCCATTGCATTCCTTTATTCCGATTTAAGATAAATCGGTTTAATGTCAATTGAATATAATATAATAAATAAAAAGGGTAATAATTACACCGTCAAAATCCATCGCATATCCACAAAAAAATATTTTACAAAAACCAGATTGAAGCTCTAAAAACTGTTTATTATCGTTTGAGAAAAACACCTGTTAAGTAATCATAATTACCGACTTTTTAAATCAATGCTAGCAGATATCGAGATGCGGTTTTCTGCATTGTGTTCAGAAAGCTCCCAGGAAAAAAGTCTATATGGTATGGTTATGCCATTTTTCGAAAAATGCATTCTGGTGCAATAAATGCATTTTGCAATTGCATAATTACTTGCAATATTATAAGAACGACTGGAAACTCGGAAAAATCGTTCGAAAACCGTTAGTCGGGGGTTTTCGGGGATGCCGAATTCAATTCTGACATTAGAATTACCCGAGGGTATAAATTATAAAAAATTATATATATATATATATATATATATATATATATATATATATATATATATATATATATATATATATATATATATATATATATATATATATATATATATATATATATATAATAATTAATTTAATATTAAATCATATTACACATATCATAAGAACAATTGCTTTAAAAATCTTTTCTGCCTCGAAACTGGATTTGAAAAAGGCGCCAAAGCTATCGAGAGAGTAGAGTATCGTTACCGTGGGGACCGCCGCAAACAGACATTTGCTGTATCGACTGAAGAGAAAAAATATGGGAATGGAGAGACCTTAAGTCTGTTGAAATGGGAGTGGGAATTGGAGGATGGAGAGCTCAGTCCTGTCACCATGACCCAGGGAGCGGTCCCGAGGAAGCAGTATCTCTTGTCCTGTAAAACCGACTGTGGCACAAGGTGCGGGTACCGACGAAGTGGGTTGGAGTGCTCACTTGCATGCAAGCATTGTGATGGCAATTGCTCAAACTAAAAAGGCACTTTCAACCAGGCCGAGGATAGTGACGAGGAAAAAGATAAAGAAGGGGAAGAAAAAGAAGAGTTGCGAAAAGATGTTTAGTATTTAGGTTAAAAATTAAACTTTATGATGGATAAATTAATATTAATAAAAAGTACAATTTATTATTTAAATAAAGGATTATTTTTAAAATTCGTGATTTCTTACTTTCTTCATTACCTTCCCGGCATCCTCAAAAACCCCTGAGTAACGATTTGTGCCAGATTTTCATGACGTTCCATTCCCCCCAGTCACCCCCGGGCACCCCTGCAGAACAACCCCCGAGCGCCCCTAGGTAATTCTAATGCCAAAATTGAATTCGGGATCCTCGAAAACCCCCGAGTAACGATTTTTGGCTGATTTTTATGGACGCTGCCCCCGAGCAATTATGCAATTGCAAAATCCATTTATTGCACCAGAATGCATTTTTCGAAAAATGGCATAACCACACCATATGGACTCTTTTCCTGGGACCTTTCTGAACACAATGCAGAAAACCGCATCTCGATATCTGCTGGCGTTAAAAATTTCCTATTTATTTCCTAACTTCCCTGGAGTAAATACGTTTCTTGCTGATGTGTTTTTGTCAAACATAAATGAACAGAATATAGTTTTCTGTTTTTTAAAAAAACAAATGAAAATGGCACTGATTAAAAATCAAAAGTGTTTCAATATCCGAAATGGCTCCACTTGGTATTTTATTCACTCCGCTTTCATCCGAGATGTAATATTGGAAATTATCCCCGGTGGTCTCTGTCGATCAAGCTTGTGAATATGTGTAATTAGCGCGTTGTGATGTGGATAGGTACCGTTTTGGTGGGAGAGTTTTATATTTGAATTTTAAGTGCTTGTAACTCTGCTATAAAATTTCGTGTAAAAATTATTTGACAGAAGGGTTAATTAGGTACAAAGGATTATTTTAAGCCAATAAACAATATATGTGCCAGGGACCTATTACTCCCAACGTTGTTTAACTGACAAGGAACAGCGTTTTAATGCATCCGCTGGCGCACTACTTTTTTTTAAGTTACTTTACCACTGGACCCCGTAAGATTCGAACTCCTGCCACGCCAGTTTAATTCAAGAGCGATTACGTATATGTATGTACGCATATTAGTCATTTAGTTCAAGATTTAAAAAAAAAAGTACTAATAAATATTGAAATTCATAATACTGTCAAGAATCATTATTTTCTTTTTATAGGTTATGTTCGGCGCAAGAAACTTTTGAATGAATTATTTTTTAACGTAACTTTATGTCAGTTTGTTTCGAAAAAATAAATAACAACAAAAAAGTTTTAAAGCCGATGGCGTAGCTTGGGAAGAGAATGTTTCAATGTTGTAACTTTTACTTCTCATTGGAACAGGATCGGTGCACTTTGTGGGACAAACCTAACCTGGAAATAACATCGCTTTACGAAAGTCACCAAGGTTTTTTTTTTATATTTTTGACACACGGCGATTGTAAATTAATTCTTTTACCTATTTAAATATACTCAATGACTTCATTCTTAATTGTAAGTGTTGTTCCTAATCTTTGCTTTATATTTTAAAGTCCTTATAGTCTGGGAGGCCACCGCAAAAAAGCTGGCCAATAAAAGATAGGCATAAAACATTTTTTTTTATATTACTATGAACTTTAGTCAATTCAAAGCCGCACTGCTGCCTCCGATCAGCGGGTTTATTTTTACCTAAAAAAAGTGTAAAAAATCGTTTGTTTCAGTATAACTCGAAAACTATAAATTTTGGAAAAAAAGGTACATTATTAAAATTAATTGCCTGGTATAACTACGTAATTTTTGTTTAATATATTTTTTTTCTAGCTCTTTTAGTTTTTGCGATATTAACCATTTAAATTTAAAATAAAAACGCAAATATCTCAAAAACTAGAAAAGCTACGAAAAAAGGTATAACACAAAAAATATGCTTTTTGATAAGCTCTATAAAAAAGGTTAAATACACATTTCTAATAAAACAAGTAATAAAAGAAGGAAGGACGCTTAACATTTCTCGATCGCCTATGCTACTATGTATTGTGTATAACTCATTGTTTAAATATTTTTATTATCGATTTAAATATTAGTATTAATAATTTATAAAGACAAGTTACTGGTTCAGAATGATCTTAAGAAAATTTGAATCATATTTTAAACATCAAAAAAAAAAAATGGTTTATTTATCGTTAGACTTTTAAAACATTTCTCTTATTAAGCTAATATTACTTCTTCTAGGCTTAAAGCCTTTCTTATTTAAATTATTGTATTAACTTTTTTTATTTACTACTTTTAAATATAATCAAATTAAAGTTTAAACGTTAGTTTAACTGAAAAAAATATGGGCTACGTCTATGTGGGTGCTATATACCTGGCAGGACGCTTGCCATTTGTCTGTGTCCTATGTTGCTATTATTTGTATTATTTGCCTGTAGGCCTAGGCCTCGAAGAAGTAGCTAGCATAATAAAAGAAATATTTTTAAAGTTTAAGGCTAAATAAAGTATTTAAAAAATTTTTTTTGATGTTAAAAATATGATTAAAATGTTCTTCAGATCATTCTGAACGAGTAATCGCTTTATAAATTATTAATATCAATATTTAAATCGATAATAAAAATATCTAAAGGATGAGCTATACACATAGTAGCATAGGAGATCGAGAAATGTTAAGCGTCCTGCTAGGTATGTAACACCCAGGTAAAAAAGTTAAAGTTTCAAGTGGATCGAAACGGGTACAGTTATTGGATCAAAAAAAAAAAAAAAATTAAATAAAATATTCCTGCCACCATGTTATCCCCCATTGCTTTGAGGCACATGTGTATTAGTTTGTTTTGTTTAATGAATAGTACATTTTGAATCAATTTTTAGATGGATTGGAGATGGTATACTTACTTGTACCGAAAAGTATTGTTATTAGCGAAATTTTTAATGGCCAAAATAACTTTTTTGCTTATATCTCCTTTATTACTTATTTTATTAGAAATATGTATAAAACTTTTTTCGTAGAGCTTATCAAAGAGCATATATTTTGTTTAATATTTTTTTCGTAGCTCTTTTAATTAGTTTTTAATTTAAACATAAATCGTTAATATCTTGAAAACTAAAAGAACTACAAAAAAATTTTATTTTAAAAATTAGTTTATTAGACCATTAATTTTGTTTTTATACCTGTTCTATTCTGAATCAAATTTTTTGAGTTATATTGAAAAACACGATTTTTCACGATTTTTTCTAGGTTAAAAAAATGCAATTTGAACCCGCTTAGCTGAGGCGGCAGTGCGGCTTTGAATTGACTATAGTTCATAGTAATATAAAAAAAAAATGTTTCATGCGTATCTCCTATTGGCCAGATTTTTTGCGGTGGCCTTCCAGATTATGAGGACTTTAAAATATAAAGCAAACATTAGTAACAACAGTTACAATTAGGAATGAAGTCATTAGGTATATTTAAATAGGTAAAAGAATTAATTTACAATCGCTGTGTGTCAAAAATGAAAAAAAATATATTTATTTACAAAATACCAAGAGAACAAGAGAACGCTAGGTTTAAGAACACAATTTCTTATGGTAATTGGTAATTATCGTCAAAGCAATTTAATATATATATATATATATATATATATATATATATATATATATATATATATATATATATATATATATATATATATATATATATATATATATAATATATATATATATATATATATATATATATATATATATATATATATATATATATATAAAACGTTAGTAAAAAAATAAACCTAAAAAGAAAAATAAAATGTTTTTAAATTAGGTCTTATCGCAAAAAAATTATTTAATTACATGAGAATGTTGTAACGTAAATACAATTAATAAATTGAATAATTAACAATCCTATATTTTCCTTCCTAATGACGCCACTGATTTCTACAGCGACAAATCCAAGTATGTTGCAAAATTACGAAAATCTTGAATAATCCATTTTAATAAAAGATAAATTTTATCAACCTTATAGCTGATAAAAAGCAGACAACAATTAGATATGTGAAATTTTATAATGTTTAATTTGACATAACTTATTTATAAAAAATACCAAAATTCAAACATGAGAAAATTATTCGATAATGTGCAATTTTAACTTTTTTCCATATGAAACCATAATCAATCACTCGCCAAGCAAATGAAATTATCTTTAATTTTAACATAAATGATAAGAATTTGAATATTATTATTAAATTTAATAATAACATTTATTTGGTCACTTAAAGTAAAGCGGGCTTTTGTGGTAGTGTTTATTGTGTAAGTACATTAATTTTTTGGTGTTTTTAAAAAAAGTGTTTTCCAAATTAAAAGGAAAATATCAATAATAAATTTAAAGTTGCAGTGCAATTTCTACCTTTTATTTAATTTTTGTTTAATAAAAAGAATGACTTTGTCAAAGTCACATTGAATAATCATTCTCTTCTTCGCTGGTATTTAGTTACACTTCTGCTTGTACAAAGGCAATACATTTATTTTTTTAGATCGTAACAAAATTCATAATATATTTTTGAATACTTGTATATTGTTAGTGTTACTTGCAGTCAATTGACCCTTATGGACTTGCAGATTCACCTTAAAAGTGATTCTAAAAAAATAAAAAACTTATCAAAGTATTGGTGACACATTTTTGACGACATAAAAAAAATGTAATTGTTAATAGTGATGAGCGAGACCGGTCTTGGTCTTGGTCTTGCAGCAAGACCAAGACGAAGACCAATACCAAGACCGCCATTTTGCTTGCAAGACCAAGACCACGACCAAGACCTTGGTGTGCAAGACTTCGCAAGACCAAGACCGACCTGCAAGACTCTTGCACTTCTGCGACTTTTTTTTAATATTATATTATTTAATTTTTTAATTCAATATACAGAGGTATTTCATACAGACATGACAAAAATTGTGTGGAGAACTGCCAAAAAGGCGATTATTTAATCAGTAAGAGATTCTTTAATAAAATAATAATTAAATCGATCACTGATTCTTTTATATCTATAGTTCTCCAACAACGAAAACGAGTAAATTTAATTACATGTTTCAAAAATAATGAGATGGTGACTCAATGGTCCGACAAAGCTCGGTATCTCCAAAACCCTTCACGACATAGAAAAACTAGGGGTACAAAAGTTATAAAAGCTTAAAATTACTTTCATATTCCTAATTTTTTTTTTATTTTAAATTAGCTATCTAGAGCTGAAAGTAATGGATTAATAAAAAAAAAATATTTGTTATGCCATAAAAAAGATCTTGGATTTTAAATGTCACTCTCGGTTTAGACGGAAGTCACAACAATGCCAAAAGAATAATGATGACGTTATTTTTGTCAAAACCAAAAATGATATTTAAAAACCATCTACGTCAACATTGATCATATTTAATAGTTCAACAATTTTCAGCATAATATACAGGATGGCGATTTTTTTAAAAGGATTTTTCGTAATAATTTTTTTATATTAGTTTAAAACCTAAAAATAAGGGATTTTCTTGAGTGGCAGTGGATTGTTCGGAAAATTCTGAAATAGATGATAATTTCACATTTTATGCACTTTTTGTCTATAATTTTTGTACTTTGAGTTTTTTACTATCATGAACGATTTCGGAGATATTTTAATTCAGAAACCAATGTTTATACGGTACACAGTTTTGTTTTTGCTTGAATTTCATATACTTCTTTTAAGAAAATTAATATAATTCTTATCACCAAAATGTTTTCAAATTTTAAAACAAAAAATATTATAGTCTTCATCTTTATTTATACTTAAGTATTAAAAAAATATATTTTATTCAGGATTGCTTAGTTTAAATTATTAGTACCAATAAAAAAGCAAGACCAGCAAGACTCTAGCAGCAAGACCAAGACCTTCTTTTGGCTTGCAAGACCAAGACCGGGCTAGTCTTGGTCTTGGTCTAATTGTTAAAACATATTTATTTTCAGAAAGTAAGGGTGATAAAATATAAATAAAAATACAAAGAATCTTATTTGTAAAATCTCTTGCGAATGTAGATACGCATAAAAGATTATGAAACATAAATTAAAAACGGAGGATTTCACAAATCCAAAATTTGTCATTGTGCATTTGGTAATAATCAGATAATTAACTGAAACAATTTAGGCGTTTTAGCAAAGAAAACTTTAAAGCAAAAAAATGCTTTTATATTATTTTTTTTCGTCAATTTATATAATGCTTGGTTATCTTTGCTAATTGCTAAGCTAAGATAATTAAAGGTAATCTTAAATTTAATTAAATTACAATCCTTCTTATTTTTTGCAAATAACTATAATAATTATTAATCACAATAAATACATCTATTCTAGTTATTTCTGATTGTCTGGAACGTTACTTCATTCGCTCATAAATTATAAAAAGAATTTTCTAAATGTCTTTAATTTTTAAGGCCCAATTTCATACACATCTATTACCGAAACGATGATAGCTTTTTTATTTTTTAAAATATTATGCAGGTATAGTTGGATCAGTATAAGAATAAAAAATTAGGTGCTCTTTAAAAAGTTAAAAAAAAAACATAAAAAGTAGCTAAAAAGGTTTAATTTGAACTGGAGGCCGCCATTGGTTTTTATAATGTGTCGCTTGCCGTAAGTGTCTGTAAAAATAGTCCATATAAAAAGCAAAGGCAGCCGCCAGTTCAAATCAAACCTTTTTAGCTACTTTTTATGTTTTTTTTTAAAGAGAATTTTTATTCTTATACTGATCCAACTATACATCTGCAATTTCATAACGGTCAGGTGACTAAGCATGTACATACCAGTCAATACCTAGACCTAAGTGGTCTGATCTGGCGAGTAGTCTAAATAATACGTTTAACCACATAAATTTGCCACAACAATAAAAAAACCCATCTCCAAAAATTTTATTGTAAAAGTAAATAAAAATAACAACACGAAAAAATTCCTAAACTTTGGAAAAATTCCTAGTGCATTTTAAAAATGATCAGTTATAAATAATATATTTTTTTAATTATGCTACAAGCAAGGCCATAGAAACATAACATGAATATTACTGACATCAATACCAATTCAAACACCTAAATTAGTAAATAATTATTGCCAATAAAAAACAAATACCTGGGTATTTTATTATTGTTTTAATTACAACATTGGTTTAGTATACGATTTCCCCTGTCTGCATTAATTATGAATTTGTGACGAATATATTTACTAACTCGACATATTGCATTTTTGATCAATAACATAGTCAACTGATAAATGTGTAGGTGTGTATTTTTTATATTTATCTTTTGAAGTGTAAAAATGTTTTAAAAATGTTTTAATTTTTTTTTTTTACCGGGTGACACGTCGAACTTGGCTCATATACGAGGTGATTCAGAACTTATCCCTAACAATTAGAGATCCTTAAAAACTGGGACACTGCTATTTGACAAATTAAAGCAAACTAAACAGAAAATAGGATTACAAACATTTTTTATAATATAAAATAAAGAACCGTCATACTTTTAACTATTATAACAATGCTTGAAATGTATCTTTCGACGTATCCAGTTTTTATGTATATTCGTGCTCGACTGATTTAATTTTGGAGCTCTACTCTGATTATTTCTTGTAACAAAATAATAACAGTAATATTTAGGCGATTTTTCAACTCTTTAAAAAAATATTTTCAAAAATTTTAAAATAAAGGCAATGATCTAGTAAATGCCAGTCTGACTCACGAAACTTTTCAGCGTGATTTCCCCCTATCATAATTTGTCATCGTTTCATATAAAGGTATAATATTTGGTATGTAAATTCACATAAATATTTTAATTACCAGAAAAAATTGAGAAAGTCATGTTTGTAAGATTTCGATTTTGAAAATCGTCCATGTTACTACTGACTGACTGACCGACTTACTCACTCACTTACTTATTGACTCATCAAAATTATGGGGCACTTCTCGAGGGAGTAGAAACTTGAAATTTGGTATGTAAGTAGGTTTTAGAACACAAATAAAGGAATAATTCTAAAAACTGCACATTTTTACCGCAATATCGTTTATGGGGGGTGGGTATTTTAAAAGTTTGTAATCTGATTAAACCTAAGTTTCTATATGTGTCTTAAAACTTAATATGCAGGTAGTATTTTATTCCATTTATTAAACTCAAAAAAAAGAGAAGAGATCCCACCAAAACACTTATATAAAACAAGGGCCAAAAATCCTATCCAAAAATCTCGGTCTCTTAAAAGTACTGAGATCTAAAATGTGACCAAGTTTTTTATTCTAAATAAATTACATACCCAACACACCCTTCGTGTTTTCTAGGATACATATCATAGTACCTACCTATTATCTGTGTTGAACTTTTAATTAACAGCACATACCGTGTTATATCATCGGCAACGCAGGGCAGTGATTTTAAGCTGACAAGCAGAGTAGGCCAAATAAATTAAGTAAAATTTGTAAAAAAAATATATAATAGGCAGTTTATAATACCTCTAAGTTTATTTTCGGTAATATTAGCTAAATTACTCAGGGCCAGAATAGATCACGTCATTTTTGTCTTAATTTATATATTTTTAATCTATTATACCATAGATGATCACATACAAGTAGATTTAAAAAAAAAAAAATCCGTTCAATTTAAATTAACTTTTAAATTAAGTTTATTACCATTTAATAGATGTAATTTTTTCAACTTATTTGATTTCTTTTAATGGGATCAATACTTTTGTGTTTTTATAGGACACAATTTTTTTACGAATAATTTGATATCATGCCCTCTTAAACTATTAAATAATTTTGTGAGAATAAGTAACAGAACTCACATCCAATAACAAATACGTAAAATGTATAAAAACCTTTGCACTTATTGTTAGTTCTCTAATTATTTATGATTTAAATAATTATTACAGCCGTTGCTAGGGTTGCTCACTTAACAAGAATGGCTCGCTGTTAGTTTTTTTTTATTTTTTACAATTCATTTTGAACTAACGTTTTTTTTTTATTAACAATTAAGGTTCTGGTTCTTTTTTTCTAAGTAATCCTTGTAACATAATTAACTCTTTAGGTAAGGAATAAATACATGTCGAAGATTTAGTGCAGATGCTTGTAATGTAATTGTTAATACAAATTAGTTTCAAAAGTAGTATTGACCGAAGTATTGTATAGTAATGAGCTCAAGCGAAACTGAAAAACCATTTCTGCATGTTTTAATGACAATAAAATTATTTTTAAGTAACACATTTTTCTTATAACTTGATAAAAAATAAAGTAATTTACATGATCCAGGCATTCTATGCTGACAAATAAAATTTAAAACAAAAATGACATAAACCTCTCACAAAATGTCAGAAGATAAGATTTCGCTTAGAATGTTATTTTCCATTAAAATATTTAAAAAATGTTTTTGCGTTTTCTAAAACCAATGGTTCAGATTAGTTCTGGTTACCGAGAAAAAAAAACTAACGATTTATTTCTTTGTCAAATTAAAAATTAATTTATTTGATAGTTGTTTTACCAATAGAAATTATTTTTTCCAGATCCATATTTTAAAGGTTACCGGCCACCATTTTGGCAATAAATGATGTGTTTAAACCATTTAAAAAATTGTTGTATTATATATAATATTTAAGCACATTAATTAAATTTTTTATGCTACGAAGTTTATTAAATAAAAAAAAATGGCTGACATACTGCTTTTTAATATTTTGGCATATAAGTTTGGTAAAAATATATAGTACCATCAAGGTTTAGCGTTTAAACAATGGATCGTTTTGAGGTGTTAATAATATGTAAAGTCTAAATTCTAATTTTTAAATATTTTATTATTATTATTAATCACCAATATTCTATTTAAATATATTTATTTCTTTCACAGAACTGGTGCCAATCTGCTGCCACTGATCTAAAACCATGATTAACAATATATACTTCAATGGTACGTATTTTTATATTTTTACTCAGAAATTTTTGCCCGAGATCGCACATTTAATAAATCTGACAAGAGATGTTAAAATAATGCAGTAGATATATTTTTACTATGGTGTGTATTAGTTTGTAGAAGCGCACTTCACAATATTAAATGGCTTAAATACATTACATCCATACCCACTAACCAAGAAGCTTGGATTTCTCTTTCAAGCCAAATACTGTTGGCGTATCTAGGGAATGGTCCTTCTCATAACAATAAGCATTTTTGATTTTATGCGATCTGTTTATCTCATTAACGATTAATCATTATCATTAATTCCATCCAAAGAGGTTTTCGTCTCATAAAGCAGATTAAAGGTCTCATTACCGCAATAGTAACTTATTAGCTTCAGCTTTTTCTTGCTAAGCCTTACAAATCTGAGCCTACATAGCGTCTCACATTAGCCCCACACAAGCTCAGGCATTTTTCCAACTTTTGACAGAACCAGAAAAGGTTATCTTCTGTCAGAATAATTTGTCTATGTGCTTATTCCTAAGTATTTGACCTTTTTAAAAAAGGAAATACAGTTACATTCACTAACAATTTGAAACAATACATTTTTTAAAATTGCCTAATTAAAAAAAAGAGTTAAGTTAATATGCACCTGTAATAGTTTTACACTTTTCCAGATAGTCGATGAGGATTATCCCCTGCGAATCCCAAAAGACAGTCGCCATAACCTTTCCGGTCGAAGGAACGGTCTTCGCCTTTTTTGGTGCAGATCCCCCCTTGGTAACCCATTGCTTAGATTGTTGTTTGGTCTCAGGAGTATAGTAATGAATCCATGTTTCCTCCACAGTGACGAAATGACGCATAAAGTCCTCCGAATTCTTCTGGAACAGCTGCAAACCATCCTTGCAACACTTCACACGATTCCGTTTTTGGTCAAGCGTGAGCAATCGTGGCACCCATCTTGCGGATAGCTTTCTGCCCGTTCAGTCTAGATGCCCACAGCACTAGCATTCTCACGTACCTTAACTCTTCTGTCATCCATCACCATATCATTGATTTGATCAATGATTTCTGGAGTCGTGACCTCCACAGGCCGTCCAGAACGTTCAGCGTCACTTGTGCTCATATGGCCAGTCCGAAAATTTTGAAACCACTTGTAAACTGTTCTAACCGAAGGGGCAGAGTCACCATAATGTTTATCAATCTTCTCTTTAGTCTCCTGAGGCGTTTTACCTTTCATAAAGTAATGTTTAATCACCACACGAAATTCTTTTTCGTCCATTTCTCGAAAATCACTCGACTTCCTTGATTCACACGAATGCCAAACACAAAGAAATAGACCAATATGGCTGACACTTGGTGTGCGTTCATTCAACAGATGCTACTAACTAAACATGACCTCGATACGCGCCGGTGACGCCATCTCTCGGACTTTGCACGGACTTTTCAAACCATCCTCGTATAAACGAACACTATTGCCAAATAGTACAGTGGATGGGGAGAAAAAAGGTGTTTGACCTCCGGATTTTTTTGTACAGTTTCAATTTTTATGAAAATTTGGAGTTAAGTTGCTTTTACCCTCTAGATCCTCTAGATCTAAAAATTCCAACATAAAGAATTAATTGCCTTAGATGTTTGAGGCAAAAAGGTTAGTCCTAACAACCTGGGGCTTTTAGACATTAAAGTAATTATTGCATAAATATCAGAAAAATATCAATATGTTTTTATGGGTAGGGTTTCCATATGGTCTTTTTAAAATTTAGGATTCATAAGTACAAAAATCCGGACAAATCCGGACAGTTCTAAAAATATATGTTATAAATTTATTTATAACAATAAAAGCTAAATTAATATAAAAATAATTAAAAATACTAATTTTCAGACTTCATTTAGGACGGAACTATTTTCTGGTAATAATATAAAGTCATAAAACTTAAAACAGGTCATATCAAAATTAAAGATGGTCATTATTATGCCTTTTATAGATGCTTGTGTTAGCCCATTTTGATCTTTTGTCCACTGAGCTGCAATTAACGAAAATTTTAGCTCCATATTTGTGTTGTGGACAGTAAAGCAAAAAGAATTCGCATAATTTCAACAGTTCTGAAGAAACTTCAATAAACCAGCAATGCTGAAAATAAATTGACCACTTTTTGTGAAATGAAAAATTATGTGAAACATTCAGAAATATATTTTTCCAGTGAAGAAAACTGATGAAAAAAAATTGAATCATCTATGCTAATCCCCTTTTCTAAAAGATAGTTAGGGCATGGTAAAATGTCTTTTTCCCAGTCAGTTGCATCTAAGTCTTTTAAGTTCATACAATTAAAGCACTTAATTGTTCCAGAGGTTTTATCAATTTTTCTATGTAGCTAACAGCCTTTTCATATATAAGAAACATATTTTTTTAAATACCTTACATTCATTTTCTAAACCTTCCTTTAAAGCTTTTTTTTAGCAATTCTCGTATAATACATTTTATATCTACAGTATTTACTTATGCGGTATTGTTTTAATAATAAATATTTGTAAGTAGGCCATTTCTCATTTTAAATTTACAAGCAGAAAGTATATTATAAATAATGTTTCTTTCAATACAGCAAAAATACAAATGGATCACCAAGGATGGGCTATTTTAAATGTATTTGCAAACTTCCGCGTTTTCCCGGACCTATATTAAAAATGTGGCCGGACGTCTCCGGACACCTTGAAAACCCGGACATGTCCGGGAAAATTCGGACAAATGGAAACCCTAATAAGGGGTAAAAATGAAAATAACTTCGCAAATTTGCTTTCTCGTTAAAAGGCATACTTGATTAACAATAGCTGTGGGCTACAATGTTTGAAGGTATTATATAGTTTCTATTTATATAACACCAAAAATAGAAAGAATAGGTAACTGACAAGGACGCCTGAAGGCGGCCCTTGCGATCCCTCCCTCTATTGGCTGAAATGTGTTTGAACAGATAGAGGCAAGACGCAAAAAGAGAAAGTGTGGATTGAAGTGTAGAAAACATAATTTTCAAAATGCGTCTAACTGCCAGAATTGTCCTCTAATTTTCTCTAAAAAATAATTATCGTTTATTAGTTATCAAAACACATAAAACTGATTTTCGGTAAAAATTTGAAATATATTTGCTATCTATTGCCCCACCACCAAATAGCATTTATTTAAACATTTCGTTGTTTGAATGAATAAACTTTTATCGCACACCAGTCGCTTCTTAGCCGGTTTAGGTGAGGTTTTGTCTGTCGTCCGTCCCTATAGCACATCTTATTTTTGAAAAGTTTATTGAATGAAAAGTATTAAAAGACTTTCGTGAAACGAAAAAAAGTAACTTAATATAGTTCGTCGTGCTTTTTAAATTTGTATTTATAGAAACTAGAGTTTATATTTAAATTGTAGTGGTGAGAAAAATGCATTGCTTAGCCGGTGTTTTTGTAGGTTAACTTTGTTTATAACTGTTAAGTTTAACAGTTCTTTTGTAGTTGAAACAAGTTCATCAAAATGGGTACGTAAATATGTATATGTCTAACATAAGCAAATTTTAAATTTCTGATTTAAACCAAATGTAAACATTGTGTAAAGTAACTACATTGGGAACGAGGACACTAAAATGGTTATTTTATGGTACGTTTAAAACTAAATTACTAACATTCGTCGCTAACATAAAAGTTTTGTAAGTTTAAAAATGTATGTCCATTATAAATAATGTGTCTATGTTAAAATAAAGATTATAAATTAAACATTGGTTAAAAATCTTTTCGATCACGCCAGAAATGTGAGGTTTGACTTATCTTTTAAAGTCGTCAGTAAGGTTTTGTAGGAACCTAGTTTATTTTTGTCTGAAATGCCGCGACGTGTCGGGCCTACTAATGTTGACCAGTCCGTAAATTTAAGAAAGTTTTAAACACCTAATATTTAACTGTTATTTCAATTGTTTGTTTTTTGAAATTAAAATAATTTTTATAATATATATATATTATTATATATATATATATATATATATATATATATATATATATATATATATATATATATATATATATATATATATATATATATATATATATATATATATATATATATATATATATATATATATTTTTTTTTTTATTTTAGTGTGTTTTTATTTTAATATTCGATTTTCTTTCAAATTTTTTAATTTTATTTAAAAAATGAATTTATTTGGAATAGTAAATACTTTTATTCGCCATTGGCGTGCGGTCTTGGGGGGGAAGAAAGACTTGATTTCTTGGGAAAAGTATATTAGGGCATATTTTCAATAAGTTTTTCTTTTAGATTTGGAATCTGCATTCCCAAAAACCCCTTAAATGATATTTTCAAAATCCAAGAAGTGATTTAAGCAGAAAAAAAACTATTTATTTATTTTGTATCCTTTGTTTAAAACAATGATATCAAAATTACAAATTACATTATTTTAGATTTCTGTATTTTCGATATAACTACCTTCTAAAACAATACACTTTTCGACAATTCTCCTTAAACGTAAATTCAGTCTTTTATACCCCCCACGACCGCACGCCAATAGTGAATAAAAGTGTTCACTATGCCAAATAATTTTTCTAACATACAATCAGCACCAAAATCGCATTATCAATAAAAAAGGTATCAAGGGGGTATTCATGGAAAAATAAATATATATATATATATATATATATATATATATATATATATATATATATTTATATATATTTATATATATTTTATATATATATATATATATATATATATATTTTATATATATATATATATAAAATATATATATATTTTATATATATATATATATATATATATATATATATATATTTTATATATATATATATATATATATATATACATATATAAAAAAAATATAAAATATATATATATATATATATATATATATATATATATATATATATATATATATATAAAAATATATATATATATATATATATATAAATTTAAAATTTTTAAATTTATTTAACTCGCCATTCAATTTGTTATTGAACTGTTTACATAGAATTAACAAGACATGCACACAACTAGAGTGTTAAATCCAATAATCGCAGATTAAATAATTTTTAATTCAAAATTAACTTTACGTGCTAATTGTTTCTCTACACAATAGGATTTTCAAATGGGTTAATTACCTTACATATTACCACATTAACACAAAAATCCAAACATTATTGGCTTTTTTCCAAACTACCGTTAGTTATTTCCATTATCATTAATATGCACTAAGTCAAGATAAAGTCAACAATAAAACCATTTACCCTATACACAACCTCACAATAGCAATAATAAATTATAGTTTAAAAAAAAACTAAAAAAATACGTTTTTATAGCAAACCGAACTAAAGGTAGAAAATAGTTTTTAAGTATAAAGAGTTTGTGTTACAGTGATAGGAGGTCCAATATAATCAAATATGAAATTAATTTGGAATAAGATTAAAATAAATGTAAAGTCATTAACAAAATAATTCAGATATAGTAAAAAACCGTAATGTGCTTGATATTTAATGTTAAAATTATTTTATTGGTAGTTATTTACAAAATTAGGGTTATTATGAAAATATAATAAATTGCATCCCACGCTTTTATTTTTATTTTTAAAAATAATTTTTTATTTTAAAAAATTTTTTTAAAAAAAAAATATATATAATATAATATATATATATATATATATATATATATATATATATATATATATATATATATATATATATATATATATATATATATATATATATATATATATATATATATATATATATATATATATATATATTATAAATTGAAATATACATTTTTTTTTAAAAAACCCGGCCCCAGAAAAAGTATGGCCAAAAAAAACCAAAAAGGAATTTTTTTTTAAAAAATTAAAAAAAAAAAAAAAGGGTTTTTTTTAAAAAAAAAAAAAAAAAAATTCAAAAATTTCGGCCAAAGATCAAAAATTTTTTTGGGCCCCAAAAAAAAAAAAAAAAAAAAAAAAAAAAAAAACCCTTACCCAACCTTTTTTTAAAACAATTGAACGATCCCGATTGTCGTTTGTTATTTGGCAGTAAATTTAAATTTTGTTGAGTCGGTTGACCGAAAGTTCCCTTATTTGTCAAAATATTGAAAAATTTTATAGGGATAAGTTGTTCAGAATTTAATTCTATGTAAAATTTTGAGCCATTTAGATAAAAACAAAAATTTGGACACTTTTTTCCATAAAATTATTTTTGTTTGAAAAATGTTTATTACCATTTAGAAACAGGTTTTCCAGACCTAAACTAATGTTTCGGCACAATTTTTTTTACTTTAGTAAGTTAGTCCTTTTTTCCGAAGAAAATTTAAAAAAATGGTCTTTTTTGAAAACCCGAGTTGTCGCATAGGCAATTTTTAAACACCGTAACTCGGAAATTCAAATATTAATTTTTACCGTTTAAACGATTCAATGTTATAATTAAAATAACTTCAAATAAAAAATTATAATTTGAAATTCCAAGTTATGGTATTTAAAAAATGCTCTCGAAAATGCCTATGCAACAACTCGGGTTTCCAAATAATAAAAAAAAAATTAAACAAATTTAGCAAAAGTAAATCATACAGAAAATTAAATAACAATTCTTTAAAACAAACAAATTTTATAATATAAAAACAAAGTATAAATTAAAATGGTAAAAAAACAGTATTTTTTTAAACTATGTATTATTTAATTATAGGCAAAACTCTGTACTACCATTTTTCTTCAACCCTTTTTTTCTGCACAACCATTAATTATATCATTAAATTTGCCGCCCATAATATTTGCCGCCCTAGGCTTCAGCCTACTCAGCCTTTGTGTAAATCCAACCCTGACAAGTCTTCTTATTTCTTTTAGAAGAAGCTAGTTATGTTCTAAAATATTTTATAGTGTGTGTGTAGTATTAAGGAGTTTTTTTTATAGTGATATTATAAAAACTACTTTTTATTTAAGCTAGTATTAAACAGGCCAAGTTCTTGATTAAGAAACAGTATATTAAGGTAACCTTCGAGTTATTTTCCTGTGTAAATATATTAATTCTAATTTAAGATTTAAATAAAGTATTGTCAAAAAAAATGAGACAAGTTTTATCTTTTTTTGATTTTAAGGTTAAAACTGCAATAGCGTAGAGTAGAAGACGTTCGATGTTTTTTTTATTGTTGTATTATGTTGTAGTGATGTAACGAATATTCGCATTTGCATTCGCATTCCCGGATATTTGCATATTCGCATTCGCATTCGCAAAATTTCTGTGAATGTTTGCAATTATAAATATCAGAAAAAAAAACAATTTTAACGTAATAGTAGGTTACTAAAATTTAAATCCATTCATTTCTTTCTTTGTATTACAAGAAAAAGTAACTTATCCTCGTAATTACATTATCATTCTTCACTTTATCATTTGTTATTATTTATTTATTTACTTTACTTTGAACAATGAAGCTTAACAATTAAATTTTCATAAGAACTTATAAGACAAAAAAAATTATAATGCAATGTAAAC
Source organism: Listronotus oregonensis (assembly GCA_019359885.1). NCBI lineage: Eukaryota > Metazoa > Arthropoda > Insecta > Coleoptera > Curculionidae > Listronotus > Listronotus oregonensis. The sequence continues at coordinate 94,529 of JAHBCN010000183.1, forward strand.
AAACAAAAACAAATTCTTTTACGAAATTTGAACAAAAACTGAATATTCGCATTCGCGAATATCGGTAGCAGATATTCGCATTTGCTTTCACGAATGTTCCAAAAATGACATTCGTTACATCACTATTATGTTTTACTATCAGGGTAATAATATCAAACAAAAAATACTAAATATATCACAAAATAATTTTGTAGTTTAATTCCGCCAAAAGCCGACTTCTTCAAGACGTTTAAGGCCGGATTAAATCGGATATCCATATAGACAGAGAAAACTAACGTTAATTTAAACTTGCTTGTCACAAGACTATTTGGAAGACAAAAGGCGCCATAGTAATCGAAAATTGATCTGTAAATATGTTCTCCTTAAGGACAAAGAAAATATGCCACAAAATATAAAAGCAGACAACTTAAACTGTACCTTGAAATAATTTTCCTAAATATTACTATCTGTTTACGGAAATAGGTACAAGGTTTAATAGAAATATTTAAAGTGAGTCTTATTTTCCAATACCGATAAATTCAATATTACTTAATATTGGATAGAAAATTGTATTGTTTTTTCTTGACTTGGGGATATATATATATATATATATATATATATATATATATATATATATATATATATATATATATATATATATATATATATATATATATATATATATATATATATATATATATATATATATATATATATATATATATATATATATATATATATATATATATATATATATATATATATATATATATATATATATATATATATATAGGGGTGACAACGAAATACACCCGCCCTTTATTTTCTTGAATGAAAACGTATGGCTTTCAAATTTTGGGATGACATATTATATCTAGTTGCCGAGGATGTATAACATGTGTCTATCACTTCCGGTTTAACCGGAAACATCATAACTTTGATTTTAAATGGAACACCCTGTATATTTTTCGGAAATTTGGATTCCCCGGATCCATTTCGATAAACTATATTATATTATTATTTTTTTTTTGAGAAAGGGATTGAAAATGTAAATAACCGCACATTATGCAGTTTATGGGAAAACAAATAAATGTTATAAAAATTTTATATGTTTAATTTAATTCTTCCTAAAGACCCTATCTGTGGGGGTCATAATAAACTACTCCGGCTTTACCGGAAGTGCTGTGAAAATTGATTTTTTCTAATAATGTTACCAAAAATTTAAATGAACACCCTATTTTTTGAAATTTGGAATCTACGGTTTTTTTCCTAATATAAAATCTATATTATAACATATACCTATCTTTGTTAGTTTTTGAGAAAATTGTTTGCCCTTATAACTGCATAATGTGCGGTCGTTTGAACATTTCAATTGCCCTTTTCTCAAAAACTAACAAAGATAGATATAGGATATAATAAAGATTTTATATCAAGAAAGACTTGTAAAGTCCAAATTTTAAAAAATATAAAAGGGTGTTGCATTAACATTTTTGAAGCACATTAATAGAAAGTTAATTTTCGCAATACTTTCGGTGAAGCCGGAAGTAGTTTTATTATGACCTCCACAGATGATCCTCAGGAAAATTAAATTAAACATAATAAATTTTTAAAACATCTATTTGTTTTCCCATAAAGTGCATAATGTCGGTAGTTTAGACAGTTTAATCCCATTTTCTCAAAAACAAGCAGAGATAGGTATGGGATATAATATAGATTTTATATCAGAAATGATCCGTAGAACCCAAATTCAAAAAATATACAGGGTGTTCCATTAAAATCAAAATTAATTCGTTTCCGGTTAACCGGAAGTGTGACACATGTTATAATTCCAAAATCAGCATCTTATAATATAATATATCATCTCAAAATTTAAAGCTGTTTTCATTCGAAAAAAACTGGTAGTATTTCTTGTCACCTGATATATATATATATATATATATATATATATATTATATATATATATATATATATATATATATATATATATATATATATATATATATATATATATATATATATATATATATATATATATATATATATATATATATATATATATATATATATATATATATACATATAGGGTGTCCCAGAATATGTGGGTAATCTCTCGGAATCGAATAGAAAACCTACAAATATTATGACAAGTTCCCATAAACTTTTTTCATATGACCCTCCCCTACGGATACAGGTACATAACGGACGCCCCTGGAAATCGTTTTTGTTTAAATAACTTTTAAAATACTAGGCGTAATTTAATATTTTTTTAATATGATGGTTACTACATAAGTCTTCTTAAAATGAACCCATTAAATCATATTTGGCTTATTTAGTTTGCCAGGGACGGACTAGCTCTGACATAATAATAGCAATTTTTTTAACACCCCGTATGATAAAGGCTCAACTATATTATTTTTGGATAGCTTTAACCTGAAATTAAAAAAAGGTATTTTTGATTGACATCGATAAAATCAACTGTTACGAGAAATAAAATATCATGGTAATTTTTTTACATTATACAGGGTGTTTTCTAATTGTACTTTAATATTTCGGAAAGCAATTTTTAGGTCCATTTTAAGAAGAAAACTTCATATGAACGTATGTCCTAAACGTCTTAACTTTTGAGATACAGGGTGGTAAAATTTTTAAAAATGAATCATTTATTATTAAAATCTTTAATTCCACTTTAGATATTTTAATGAAATTGGGCATAAATGTACCATGTATTAAGAGGCATTTTTAGTGTACCACATAATAGAACTCCTCCTAAGTATTACTCGTATACAAAATTTATAATTAATATCCGATTTTAAGAGGAACAGATGTAATCTAGGGAAACCAAAAAGTAACCATATGCCAAAACCTTAGGGAAGGAAAAACGTCCTGGTTATTATTATTATTTTTTTTTATTTTGTTAAAGTATTAAGTAAATAAACCTTAATTATAGTTGGAATTGGAAAAAACAATGTAGATTTTTTTAACACAATAGTTTATTTTAAGGAAAAATCAAAATATTGTAGCTATTAAATAAGGGTTATAAACATTTCCTATCTATCAACCGTTAGTAATACAACTTCTGAATTGTGTTATTGATTCCGATACCCTGATAAAATGATGACGACATTTCTTATGCCACTATACCTTCCCCTACTACCAAAAACGAAGCGATAAGTCAAAATAAGTTTCCGTGTTTAAACGTTTCTCTCTAGAAAAAAAAACTATAAAATTTGAAATGTAAAATAAGTTGTGCCAATAGTACCCTTGACGTCATATTTGTATTATGAGCGACCTTGCTTTTAATAGTACAAAACGCGATTTTATATCTAAAACCGACAGATTCAACTACTTTTTGAAAGAAATTTAAATATATTAAGTAGTATGTCATATTCGGGATTTTTAGGGTCAGCAGAATTTTAAAACGGTAAACCATGTTTTATTTAAAATGGTTAGGGGGTTAATCTTTTTTTTGCATCGGAATTGAATTTAGATTTTTTTCCTACAATTTTACTCTTTGTACCAAAATTGAAATGTTAAGAGTAAATGTAGTACGGGAAAGTAATTGTTTGTCGTAGAATAGAAAAATTAATATTGTTTGATTAAAGATGTATAATTTGTTGCTTTTTTTCGTCACTTTTAGAACGATTTAGAATATGCTAATGAAAAACAGATTTACATACATTGTTGATATTTTAGGTACATACGTCAAAGATTTAAGTAATTCCACTAATGACGCTTTTATAATTATTATGATCACTCCAGTTCCGTTGTTGGATGTTTTGATTACCATAATATTATTTTCTATAAAGTTCAGGTCTGGTAATCTTGGGAGACATGTTTTTAATCAGAGTGTATTGATTACTATTTTATTATTTATATACAAAATAATTTATAAAAGTAAAATATTTCAAACTTTTTTTATCGGTTATTTCCAAATTATTAAAAATATTTCCAACATTCAAGTCATCATTTTGACTATTTTGTCATCTACACCAAAAATTGTAAAAACCTCGTGATATGATCACCAGTCCCCCTTTCTAGTTCCTTTTTTTCATGATTTATTTGATTGTAAATAGGTCATTGACCACGTTTATATCTATGATTTCGAGTATAAATTTTATGCGAAAATTATTATCTGCTTAAAACGACCGGTATAAATCGATTTATTTTTATCCAATGTCGTCCTTTAAGTCAATTCTCCAGTTTTGCTAAATTGGACTTTCACAGGCGGAACCTGACCTATTTTTTTAAAGGCAAATGGAAACTCGGCCGATGCTAAGAATTAAACCCCTACCCATGATCGATATACAGGATGATTCATGAGGAAATGTCAATACTTCAGGTACGTAGTCAGGGTCCAAAAATAAACATAAAAGCATATGTGCCGGGGTGTTAAAATTGGTATTTAATTTTTCTATTTTTTAAATAAAAACTATGATAATGTAAATATTGGAGTAAAAATTGGTATCCGGGGGTTTTTTGGTACGACGGATTCGAATCTAATCTTACTACGGCTTTTACTTGTAGTGGGAGCCACCTACACGTCTTTTTACTATTTTGAACAATCACAACTTTTTGGTACGGCCCTGTATTACATTTCTAAGTAAATTAAATAATTGTTTTGTCATTTTTACGTCAAAAAGGCATACTTGTAAAAAGTTGATATGAGCAACCGTTTTCGAGATATTTGGATTTAAAAAAAATCCGACACATCTGATTTTATTATAGCAAAATTAAAAAATAAAACAAAATGTATAATCTCGTATATGATTAAACAATATGTATTTTAATTTTCAATAAAATTATTGTTCTTAAATTATGTTCGGTAAAACATAAGCTTTAAGCTAACTTTTATAGTTTTTAAAAATTCCACCATTTATTTCTAAGCACATGTCAGCTCTGTGGTGAACACCCTGTACCTCGAAAACGAAGGCCTTGCGGACCCACATTTGTATAAACTTTTATGTTTATTTTTGGACCTTGACTACGTACCTGAAGTATTGAGATTTTCTCATGAATCACCCTCTATATAGGACAAAAAAAAAATAAATATGCTAAATCGGCCGAGTTTTTAATCGCCGGTTTTTAACTTGGTTATATAATGAGTACCGAAAGTAGTGAAAAAGCTGCAAAAAAAACGGATCAAAACCGAATTACGTTAAAAAAATTTTACGTGGCATAAACCACTATGAATTGAAATTTGTGACTGAAGATTTTGGATTAGTTTAAACCTACGTCTGATCGACCTTATATAAATAAATGTTATTAGAGTAAGGATTTCGTAAATAAAACAACCTGGGAAATGCTTGGATTTATGCTAATACAATAAGGCAGTAAGACACTCAAGATGCCCCTTAGGGTGGTATTTCGCTGATTGTTAATTAATTAGATGCTATAATTATTTCCACATACCATCATAAGGTTTAAAAAGTGGTAAATAGGTGACGGTTTATTATATCTTAAAAATCTAAACAAAAATAATATCACTAAGCCCCGCATGGAAGTAAGGTGTAGGTTTGTATGTACCAGTTGGTGATGCCAGCCAATCAGCAGCAACTAAAAGAAGAAGAAAAGCAATAGTTTATGATTCAACCAAGAAACGTTTATGAAAGAAACAAATTGGAAAACATTGAGAAGTTGGCAACACTAAAATAACGTTTTGTTAAGAATTATTTATATCGTACACTTAAAAAGTATCGTCTTTCTATTTCAGATAAAAGAGTTTCTGGGTAAGAGTTTAAACCCCCCCTGGGTTTTAAAAAATTACTTTAAATAAAACAATTCCCGTCCTAAATCCTTAAATTTTTTCAATATCGCCTAGGAATTTAAACGAGTATGATGATTATTTAGAAATTAAAGTTGTGGATTTTTTTTTAAGTTAATTTAATTAATTTTAGACTAGTAAATTGACTTAAACCTTTTGACCCCTTCTACATTTGTTTCTAGCGTCGGCCCTGATAATATGCTGACTAGAAAACGAAGTACTTGTCTAATTATTATACTGGGACTGTTATTAATGCATCTTTCCAATATTATATCGTTTAATTTGTCTAAACAACATGTATCCATATTATTAAAAATATACTCATGTTTTATTTAAAAAATATGTCGATGACACATTCCGTTATACTGAACACGTAATTTAATCGTTTTTCAAAATTTGGTTTACTGATTTTAAGGAAGAAAAGGGGAACTGGGTTTCTTAGATTTCCAAATTTGCAAACTAAAAAGTCTATTTTAAATTAGTAACCTAGTTACCACTGTGTTTATTCCTGAGACAACGATACCCGCACGACCTACTGGTCAAGCCATTATTATCGTCAACGTCGGGCGTGGTTAGTAGTTTGATGGGTAACCATAGGCGAAGGATTCATATGGTTCTAGCGTCTGGATAACATTACCTAAGCGGTTTTGGCGGCGGTGATGGGGAGGACAATTTAAAGATAGTAATTATTTGTATAAGGTCTGTGGTGGCATTACTGCGTAGTCTGAGGTGCCGGTGCCGTGAAATCTGCATATTTCGGTATTTGCCATCATTGATGATCCGGAGAGAAAATGAGTTCAACATGTAAAAATCCGGCACCCAAGGTACAGTGTACTTAGGCTTCATACAAGCTTCTGTGGGCTGTTAATGATAAATTTAATTACTAAGAATCTTTTGACCTTGCTCCATGATGCTTCACTATGTACTGCAAAAGTTATTCGTATTTATAAAACTTTACCTGTTCGCTTTTTTATCTGCTCCTGCATACAATTCAGTGTAAAAGTATTATTCACTGCTGATAAGATTACCACAGAAAAGCAAAAATTGAGTCATGTAATAAAATAATTTAACTAACAATATAGTAACTAATTTTAGCGTTCGGGTTTTTTAACAATTTTCATATACATTATTTAAATTCAGTAGAACTTTTATAATTTCGTCATGTCTGTCCATCTGTTCGTCTGTAACTTGCTCCTATCTTGTACATTTTAAGTCCACTAAAATATGTTAAATTTATTTTTTTAAATATTGTACTACCATAAAAAAAAGGAATAAATATTTATTACGTACAGTAAAGTGGAAATAGGACATTTTTTGTTAGGATGCCTCAGTGACGAGTTAGATGCTCATAAAGTTATTAGCTTTATATTCCATACTGAACCATATCGACACCATCAAGTCCAAATAGCGTAACCATTACTTAAACTATGGCGTAACCCACAAAAACTAAATTTTTCAGGAGAACGAAATATATCAGTCAAACTGCTTCATATATTTGCTGTTTGATTTGCTTGACGAAAATTCGATTGACGACGTCACAGTACCGCCATATTAAAACAAATGTCTACTTGTGATATGTCATGTCATGGAAAAGAAAATTTGTCGCTCTATCGAACAGCGCAAAAATATATACAGGGTTCAATTTAAAATTGTTGTTACCCGGTATTTTAAATTGTTGGTTACACCTTTTCTCCAGTTCTTTTCATCCGTGCATATCCAAAACCGGGATTTGTCACTGAATACTATTTTGTTTCATTCCTGGTTCCATATTTGAGGTTTTCTGCACCTGGCGTCTGGTTAGGGGAAGTACTCATTGAGGAGGGTACAAAATGAGTTTTGATGAATATATTTGGCTATAAATCATAGGCATTTCAATGGGCCTTTTATACTTAGCAAACCACTAAGTGCACAAAACGATCCCTTAAGGCCACAAGTCCAAGCCGAACAACTTAGATATATACTAAGTGACACAGAAAATGCAACACTCAGAATTATTTAATAAATTTTGATAAAAACTTGTAAACATATTTGCTATCTTGAAAGTATACGCTGATAAAATTTTAAGGGCATTCCAAGCCGTCCTTTTTTGGTAAATACTTTTTTTTCATATCAGGATCTAAACAATATAAACATGTTTACTTAATATTTAGAGATTTTTCTGTGTTGCATTTGTCTAAATCCATTGTTTTTTTATTGCATTATTATGCCTAGAGTTCGCAGACGCGCTAATTTCTCTCAACTATCCGAGTTTAAGACGGGTCGGATTATTGGGTTAGGGGAAGCTGGATTTTCTTTTAGAGAAATCGCTAATTGGGTAAATCGAAACGAAGCTACTATAATGAGATGTTCTCGAGCGTGGTTAAGGCCGAAACCGACGAGTTAGAGGTATTGGACGCCAAAGACAGAATATAGAGCGACAGGATCGTTATTGGAGGCAACTAGCACTTAGAGATCGATTTTCCACAACAAGGAACAGTGCTTTGATGCGGTCGGAGGGGCAATAACAATGAGGACAGTTTATCGCCGAATAAGGTCTTTCGAACTGCATTCATACCGTCCCCATCTTGTACTACCTCTGACCCCACAGCATCGTCAGCAACGATTGATATGAACTGGGAAGAGACTTAAATGGAATATGGAATGGCGATGAGTCCAGATTCTGTTTGGGCATACATGATGACCGTGCAAGAGTAAGAAGGAGACGTGGTGAAAGACGGAACGTCCAATTTTCCATCGATAAGCATGTTCATCGTACTGTGGGAGTTTTTGTATGGGGTGCCATTGCTTACGGCTGCAGGTCACGATTGGTGTTTATTTGAGGTAGCATGACTGCCCAGCGCTATATCCACAAAGTTTTACAACCACGTCTGCTTCCCTTTTTGGAAACATTGCAAGATCCACTTTTCAGCTGGACAATGCACGACCTCATGTCGCACATGTTAGTTTAGACTTTTTAAAAGCGTCCGGTGTAAATCTGCTTCAGTGGCCTCCTCGATCTCCAGACCTTTTCCCCATCGAACATGTATGGGATATGATGGGAAGAAGGTTGCAAAATTCACCGCACCCTTCACAAACATTGGAGGCTCTACGAAACCAAATTCAGATGGCCTGGGATACAATACACCAAGAAGACATCAATCACCAAATCCAATCAATGCCGCGACGACTTAACAAATGTGTAGCAAACAGCGGAGCTTCGACACATTATTAATATTAAGGTGAGATATCTCAGGTATTTATCAGTAGACCTAAAAATTGTAAAAGTATGCTTAAAATTACAGCACTCCTACTCGCGGTATTGCATTTTTTATGTCACTTAGTGTATGCTGTAGTTTTTTTGTCTTTAGAAGTAATTTACTGGGGACTATCATCTGCTTAGCCTGTCGTACACTTAGATGTTTTTACAATATTTTGTTGTAGAACTTACGACTTTACTGAGAGGAAAAACTTTGATAACGATTCTGATGTCAAGAGATTCTTTTCCTGTCCTTGTATTTGCGTCTACAGGTTCCTTGGGGACTCATAATTTTGTGGATGCTTGTGCAACATACGAATGCATAAGGATTAATATAGCTAGTTTTTAGGGATTGTGTGGCAGTGTGTTTTATGTCGCCTTTTCGAAACTTCTAATAAAAAATATTCTTAAAAAATTACCCAAGATTTGTTATTCGAAAAAACGTATCGATCCCAGATTACATTTTTTTTTATCTCTAACTAGTTCTTGTAGGTGATTATTATTGTCAAATTTATTTTGCGATTAGTGAAGCACTTTTATTTATTATTGTTTTATTTATTGTTCTTATATCAATTAGGATTACAGAAACGAAAAAAAGGGTGAGATATAGAAGTATATCACTATTCTGGCAATTTTATGGTGTTTTAGAATATGGACAACATGTAAGTTATAAATAGTTCTTTAGAGATAAAAATAATTTGAAAAGTTTAATCTATAACCATCCCAGTACTTTTAGGTTTGTAGCGCATATAACTTAGTACTTGTTTCTATAAATTTTACACATTGGGTAATTCCAGTTTCCATCTAGCGAGGCCCATATTATGAGGTGTTGCAAAAGAGAAAACATTATACAAGAAAAAGTAATAGTAACGTATGTTGGAGGGTATTTTATTTTAGAAAGCAAAATAGCGTTAGAGGGTAAGTTCACTTACATTACAATAAAAAGTAAGATTCCGCGCGGCTAGTGGTCTGAAGAGTGACCATCGGGCAACTGTACGTCTCGTCTGGATGATATTACCCTGATGTTGATGAAGAGTAGTTTAGAGGTAAAAATTATTTGTTTAACGTTCGTAGTGGCACTAACGCGTTGTCTAAAAAGTGCCGTGAAATACAATATCTCCCCTTCACGGCATTTTGACATTGATACTTTTACATTGTTGGTGAAACTTTAGAAAATGCATACAATACTCCTTAAGCTGTAATAAAAATAAAAAAAATCTTAAAAAAAACAAATTAAATATCCCATAGAATATAAACCTTTAGCCCTCTCACCCCCTTCAGATAAACCATTAATAGCTTCCTTTTTTCAAATAGGGAGAGAGTGTCATAGTGAACAGCAAAGAGAACAGGTTATCTATTTTAACTGTCTTAAAACGGAGTTACGATTTTCGTACATACCGAGACAGTAGGGAATTTATTTCCAGTTCTTAACAACATATATATATATATATATATATATATATATATATAATAAATATATATATATATATATATATATATATATATATATATATATATATATATATATATATATATATATATATATATATATATATATATATATATATTGTTTATTTTACCTTAAATAAAGGTGTTGATTGGTTCTTCCTGTCTTTTTTGATCTTTATAATTTTCCAACATGTATAATATTTATTTTCAATAATTTATTTGCCATTTTCGATATTGTACGTTAATTACAAACAAAAATTTTATTGAGAAACTGTAGTTTTGCTGTAAAAGAATCTAAAAACTGGTCTTTACTAGGACAAGGTTATTATAGGTAATACATTTTGTTTAGGAAAAACAAAATAACATATACTGGAAATATGCAGATAACTTTAATAAAAATTAGCTTTTGCTTTTACTACTAACATTTAAAGTCTTCTTGATTAAATCAATTAAAGGCAAAAATAGTTGCGATAAAATGTGGGTTTGTGTGTATATTGTAAGTGACACATCTAGTTTTGCTTTTAGACCTTGTGGTCTTGAATAGCGAAAATAACAGACAAAAAAGTCAGCATAGGCTAAAAATTAAGAATTTAATTTAATGTCATTAACCTTTTTATTCTAGACATTTCGTGATATTAATTTTAATATAGGAAGTTGTTAAACGGAAAGAAGTAACTCAGGTACAATTATAGTAAGTGATACAAAAATCCGAACACAGAGTAAAAGTCATTTTATTACCATACTTTTATTGGTTTCACCTGTCTCTTTCAACTTAATTTTCAATAATTTCAAGAAGTCTGATGAACTTGATAGGGGTCAAGAGCCCATGACAATACAATTATTTCATACCTTCCTTCTAATGTCCTGACTAGGATCATCAAAATAATAAACAAAAACATTTTCTCAAAAGGACAATACTTGCGCATTCGCCTAAATCGGGGCTTTTGATTAAGATTACTATTAATGTTGTTTTGGGACCAAAAAAATAAAAATATGGTAAAAAAAATAAAAAAATACGCTTTAATAGCAAACCGAACTAAAAAGTGGAAAATAATTTTTGTTATAGTAAAAAAGCTCGGGAAGTTATTATGAAAATATGCACTACAATATAATACATTCCAAAAATAAAATTAAAAGAATTTATAATAATAAAAACACCGTAATAAACATCAAAAAATATTTTTAACAAAAACACATCCACATATAACTATACTAATAATTATTATCATAAATTGAATTGATGTATTAAATAATAAGTAAGCATACTTATATTTTTAAATCCAAATGAAAATATTTAAGTTTTTTGTAAGTACTTAGAATTTCCATTTTTTCGCTATCCTTTAGTGTATTTTTGATCAATTATTTTCATGTTTATTTTTGCCGACTTTTCTTTCTTTGGTTAATTTGTTTGGTTTTTTGTTACGCTTTTTTTCTCTATATTATTTTTATGGAAATAAATAAATAAAATAAAAATATTGTTTTTTTTAGTCTTTGTAATAAGGTAATTTGTAATTTATTATAAAATAGCGACCTCTAAAATTTAATAACAATACCAACACACATTTATTAGCTTCTACTGTCGAACGAACCCAAGATAATACCCTATAAATCCCAATAATAACTATTTTTGTGTTAAACACCGACATAAGTCGCCGTTTAAAGAAGCGGCGATTTATAAGTCACCGTCACCGATATACAGATGACTTAAAAATCGCCCTTAAGGTCATCTTTAAAGGCGGCGACTGACTTATAACTAAACGTTGTAATGTAACATATTATACATTGAGCATTACAGGCAGTAAATTCAGAAAGCTGAGCTGTTCGAGGCAAGCTGCTCGTGCTCGCAGCTGCTTCATTGGGTTCGGCGCTAGACAATCAGTGAATCTGTTCGTTGCGAGCTTAAGGAAAAGTAGCGTTTTTTCTTATTTTATTATTTAAATAAAATTCATTTTCTGAGGTTTTGCATTTTGTGTGAATCAGGATGTAGTGGGATCGTGAGAAAACCCTGCTTTTTATTGGCATATATAGAGAAAACGACGATCTTTGGGATCCTTGTCATAAGGATTATTTAAACAAATTTTAAAAAAATAATTCACGGAAGGAACTGGTGGATAAAATGGGGATAGATGTAGAAGAATGCTTAATAAAGTCTGTACAACGTTTTGTTGTCTGCTTCTGTACAAATTCGTTACCCAAACGCGTTTTTTTTTCTTTTTTTCGTCTTTAAATAAGAGTAGCGTACTAGAAAAAATGCAGACGCGACCTGACATTTTCGACGACACTGTGAAGACGAATGGTGGATCATTCGTAAACCGAGCATTCAAACGCGAGCATTGGTGATAAACTGAACGGGTTGTTGTAATGTAATGCTCGTAGCGAGCATTACATTACAACGTTCGATTACAAGTCAGTGGCCCCCCTAATATGCATAATAAGTGCAAGCGCGAGCCACGAACGCTACCTCTTCTTCTTCTTCTTTTTCTTCTTGCTGGGAGCCGTCTTTCACTAACGAAGGCAGCGCAGCCTCTTGGACTTTTTGTGCCTAATCTCCCATTGTTTTATACCAATCCTCCCATTAGTCTTGTTCCTTCTACAAGTCTGTATAACCCCGAGACTGGTTGGTTGATATATTCCTGTGGGCTCATTTTCGGTGCCCAAATAATGCCTGTCTTTTGTGATTTAACGCTTCACATTCACAAAGTATGTGGTAGGCTGTTTCTTCCCCCTCGTCGCACATTCTGCAACTTGGGTCCCCATTGCATGAGCCTATCTTGTGTAGGTGCCCTCTTAGGTTATCGTGCCCTGTTAGCAACTCTACTCTTATGCGAAGTCTTTTCCTACTTTGTCTGAGTAGTTCTTCCTTCGTTCTTTTGGATGGGCCCCTTATGAAGCCCTTTCCATGTCTTATTCTACCAAGGTTCTCCCAGTATTCCTTGTGTTTGTTTCGGATCCATTCCCCGGTTTGCCCTCGTGCTGTGGTTTTGGTCACTCCAAGGGCAGGTTCTGGTCCAAAGTATGGTGTGGATGATCCATGTCTTGCTAGCTCATCCGCTTTTTCGTTGCCTTCTATTCCCGAATGTCCTGGTACCCACAGGAGAGTTACCCTGTTGCGTTCTCCCAGGACCTCCAGTTCTTTTTGGCATTCCCATGTCAGCTTGGACGTCACCTTGGGGTTTACTAGTGCCCCTAGTGACGCCTGGCTGCCTGTTATTATGCAGATCCGCTTGTTTGTGCAGTAAAGCATATATTTCTGTTTGAAATACAGTACTGTGTGTTCCTAGTCGAATGGAGAATTGTGAATTCCTCATTTCACTGTACACGCCCGCTCCAGACCCCTGCTCGGTTTTGGAACCATCCGTATCCAGATACCCAACCGTGCCGGGGAGTTCGGGTTGCTGCCACTCACTCTCCGAATATAAACTGAATGAGTATTGGAGAATCATCTGGTCTGTTCTCTCATCCAGGATGTTGCCGCCAACCTGACTTTTGTTAGGGATTGGGAAGTAAAACCCGGTACTTTTAATATAACTAATTTATTACGCAAAGGTATGAATATTAAGAATAGATGTTTATTATAAGTTGGTTCGTATCAGAATGGAATCATCATCTCTGCACTACTGTAAGTTCTTTGTAGGTGACTCAGACACAGTGAGTTGAATATCCATAACACAGTGGTTGGTATTCCCAACACTCGGCCCTCCTGAATAGTAATCGTCCTCGATTGCGCTCTTCTGAAAAAGAAACAATAATATCCGTATACTATGTTATGCAATAAAATCTAAAAGTTCATTGCCTGCAAACGGGCACTCTTGTAAATTCTAATTAGGTATGTTGCCAGCAATAGGGCAGTCTCTTTTTTTTAAATTTATGCTGTTAGCAAACGGACAGTCTTTTAAACTATATTGTCAGCAAACGGACAGTCTTTAGAATTATGTTGTCGGCAAACGGACAGTCTTTAAAAATATGTTGTCGGCAAACGGACAGTCTTTAAAAATATGTTGTCGGCAAACGGACAGTCTTTAAAAATATGTTGTCGGCAAACGGATAGTCTTTAGAATTCTGTTGTCAGCAAGCGAACAGTCTTTAAAAATATGTTGTCAGCAAGCGGACAGTCTTTCGAATTCTGTTGTACACTTTACTTACTTTTGTCTGTTAATGTCGAATTTCAAATGGTTTCATGTGCTCAAGGCATACGACTGCTTCGTACGGTATTCTGGATCTTGTTGCATGAACATCTTCTTTTACCCTGTACCGGTCGTTGGTAAGAACTTCAACAACTTTGAAAGGTCCTTTGTATGTTTCTACAAGTTTCTTGCTCTCATTATTGCTTGGAATGCTAGCAATTTTTGTAAGAACTAAATCTCCAACATTGAAACCTTCCGAGTATTTTCTCTTTGCATTGAAATACTCGTCTTGCTTCTGTCTATTTCTTTCCAAATTTTCATGGGCAATTTTTCTAAGTGCTGTCACGTCTACCATTTCTTCGTCACTGTCTATGTACCTATCCCCATCCATTCGCAGTTATTTTATGTCTAGTACTGTTAACACCTTGTTGAAGTGGTATTATGTTAATGTCCCAGTTGTCAGCAGAAGTATTTGCACCCATTGTAGCAAGTCCATCGAGAACGGTTCTATTCGCCCTTTCGACTTGGCCATTACCTCTTGGCATGCCGACTGCAATATTAAACTATTCCTTTTTCTTGGCAATATTTGGAAAATTCTGAAGAAGAAAAAGCAAAACCTGCATCACATACTATTCTTTTTGGATTCCCAAATATTTTAAAAATATCATTAAGTTCGTGAATAACATATTCCGATTTTGTACTTGGCACTGCTCTTATAAAAATAAACTTTGTAAAGGAGTCAATTATTACAAGTAGATGTTTGTTGCCATTCTTTGTCTTTACGAACGGCCCTACATGATCTATATGTAGTGTATGAAATGGTTTAGCGTATTTTGGAATTGAATGAAGTAATCCTGGCTTTTTTCCACCGGGATTTTTATGATAGGGGCAATTTAGGCAAGAATTAATATATTTTTTTACAAAACGCTTCATTTTGGAAAACCAGTATCTTTCTTTTAGTCTTTCGATTGTCTTTTCCAGTGCAAAATGGCCAACATCATCATGATTTAGTTTAACTACTTGCCATCTACAATGTTTTGGAACTACCCATCTTCTTCCTTGTTCGGTTATCCTGTAAACTATATTTCCACGGAGGTCATATTCTTTAAAAGTAGCACGATTTTCATTGTAATCTCCCGAAAGAAAAATGTCTTTTATCTTTCGTATTTGTTCGTCTTGATTTTGGGCTTCCTTAATCCAGTCTTGTTCTGATATCATAAGAACCTGATGTTCCACATTTGAGATTTCTGGGTTTCGACTTAACGCGTCGACGTGTTGCATTTGTGCACCGGCTTTATGTTTTATATCGAAATTAAATTCTTGCAGACTTAATAACCATCGCGCAATTCGTGGCACTATTTTTTGTTTTAACATTGCACTTTTTACCGCACAACAGTCTGTTATAATGGTAAACTCTAAACCTAGTAAATAATGTCTAAATTTTTCTAACGACCTGACTATTGCTAAAAGTTCAAGCTCAAATGAATGATACTTTTGTTCGTCTACAGTAGTTTGTTTACTAAAATAAGCAACTGGTTTTTCACCATCTTTTGTAACCTGCATAAGTATACCTCCCAAACCATCTTGACAAGCGTCTGTGTAAAGTAAAGTTTTAGAATTTGGATCAAAAATAGATAAAACTGGTTTGGAACATATAATGGTCTTTAAATCATTAACAATATTAGTATGTTTATTTTCCCAACTCTATTTGCAATCTTTCCTTAATAAAGAAGTTAATGGTTTTGTCTTTGAGGCATAGTTGGCTATAAATTTGCGAAAATATCCAGTCAAACCCAGAAACTGTCGAAGTTGATGAACAGTTTTTGGGATTGGAAATTTATTCACCGCCTCTATTTTTTCTTTATTTAAAGAAACATTACCTTTAGATATTACATTTCCCAAAAACATGACTTCGGTTTGTAAAAACTTTGATTTTGAAATCTTTATAGTCAAACCAAATTCCTGCACTAATTTAAATACTTTTTCTAAAAGATCTAATCCTTCTTGCACAGTATTTGAGGGAACTATAATATCATCCAAATACAGTATCACACCAAATTCCCGTAAGGGCTCGAAAATTTCTGTCATCATTTTTTGGAATACTGCTGGGGCATTACATAACCCAAATGGTACTCTTAAATATTCATAGAGGCCTTCAAGCGTTATAAAAGCTGTTTTATGAACTGACTCTTGGCTTACAGGAATTTGATGATACCCTGCAGCTAAATCAATTGTAGAATAATAAGTATATTTACCAATAGTATCTATAATGTCTTCGATTAATGGTAAGGGAAATACCTGCTTTTCACAAATTTTATTAAGCCTTCTGTAATCACAAACAAGACGCTTATTACCCTCTTTTTTATCTACTAGTAAAGCAGGACTAGCATACTCTGACTTACTTTTTTGAATTATACCTGCTGACAATAGTTCTTGTATTTCATTTCTCATTATTATTTTATCACTTTCCGAAAGCCTATAAGGGCGCGAACAAACTGGGGTATTAGTTGTGGTGACAATCTTTAATGAAACAGAATGTGCTTTTCCTAACTTTTTTAGAGACATGTACATACATGAGTCATACTTATTAATTAATTCGTAAAGTCGGTTTCTCTCAAACTCTGATATTTTTCCATAGTTTACATTAAAACTGCATGCAGGAGCTAATTTATCCGGTTGAATATTTTTAAAAGTAAATTTATCACCTATTCTTTCATATGAAATATTTTTATTTTCAGAAAAATTTCGGCCAATTATTAGTTTAGTATTTGACAAATTATCGGTAATGTAAATTAAAAGATTAGAAATACAACAACCATCTATAATAATGTTAGCGTAAACACATTCAGAAACTTTTATTTGCTGACCTGCAAAACCTGTCAACAGAACAGTTTTGTCTAATTTTGATAATATTAAATTTAATTGTGCCGCCAACGTTTTCTCTATAATCGAACAGTCACTTCCTAAATCAATAAAAGCATAAACACGTTTTTCATTAAGTTGAATTAACTTATAAAATTTTTCTGACGATCTTTCTTTTATCATGTTTACACTTTCTTTTTATTAATTGGGATATGGAGATTTAAGCATATTTAAAAATTCCTCATCTTTAGGTTCGTGGCGCCTCTTAAGTTACGGCGCCCCTGAGCTGTAGCCCAAACTGCCCATAGGGTTAGTATGGCCCTGGTTATGTGAAAAGAATTGCGGTCATATTTGAAATCCCCCCGTAGCCTAATATTAGCTATGCAAATGTTATCCAAAGTAAAAAAAAACATGTATCCATACTGTTATAGTAAAAGATAAGAAATAATCTAAAATAAACAATAGACGAAAAAACGTTTATATAGATGGCAGAGAGGTAACTGCTATAAAGCGAAAAATTTGAAAATAAATTTTGCTATTTTTTTATCTTTGTGGCAGCCCACGAAGGCTTGTATAAAACCTAAGTACTAGGTACCGTGGGTGTCGGATTATTAGATGTTTAACCGATTTTACCTCGGTTCTGTCAACGTTGTCCAAGTACCGAAACGAAAAAGTTTAATTTCTTTTTTTTTTTCATTGGTAGTACCAAAAATGTATATAGTATATCGATCATTGGTAGTACCTATTTTTTATTACGGAGTTAAAAGCAGCACTTTTTTATCCGATAAAATGAGGGTTGGATAACAAGGAAACAGAAAAAAAAATGCTTTTGTTAGTTTAAAATACTAAATTAAATGAAAATGAAAGTTCTAAAAACAAATAATATAATTGTTTAAATCGTGCATGATTGGCTGCCTGACAGTTACCTTGACATTTGATTTTTTTTAGCTATCTGCGATTTGAAATTAAATTTCGTTAAATAGTCCTTTAAGTTAGTTCTTTGAAGAATCCGTTCCTGATCTTTATACAGGGTGGCCGTCCATATTTTGACCCATTTTGATCGCGAATAACTGTTGAACAAATAAAGATATCAAGATGCGGTTTTCGCAAATATACTTATATTTCTTTAAAGTTTATTCTCGTATCTTTACCATTTTTATGTGACATTCCATTAGCTCAAAAACAAAATGGCCGATTTTCCGATATAGGACAACTTTGTTATTTTAAATGGAACACCCTGTATATGTTTCAATATTTTTAAAATTTAATCTTTTCCCTTTAAAAAAATGTAACACAAGCTATGATTATCTTAAAAAATAACGCATTTATTGACCTCCAAAGAATTGACTGTATGTCGAATAGGAATATTATTTTAAAAGGATTTTTTGAAAAGTCGCCTGTGGAAACAAAGTTATCTCGTTTCCATAACAGCAACAAGCCTCATTGTCAGCCACTGTTGGTCATTTTTGACAAGTTATTTTAATTAGGAAGCGCAAAATGTTCTCGTTAGCGAAAAAGGAAAATGTGTTATTATGTTTGCCGAAACCAAATCAGTAAAAGAAACCCAGCGAAGATTTAGAAACATGTTTAATAAAGCTCCACCCACAAAAAATTCAATTAAAATCTGGTACAGAAAATTCTGGAGTACAGGATCTTTAGCCCGTAAAAAGAAATTAGTAAACAATGAGAATTTGCTAAATAAAACGTTACAAATTCTGGAGATAACTCAGGAAGATCCAACATTGTCAACAAGAAAAATCTCAAGTTCAGTCCATATTCCTAAAACTACAGTACAAGAAATCATGAAAAAAGAACTTAAATTAAACAACATTTACAGTAGTTTTTTAAAAAGTAATGTAACCTTATTGTAACTATTATTTTGTGAATAACCTAAACCTTTGGCGATCCTTTTTTTTTGTAACATATGAAACAAATTTTAATTGTTAAATAATATTGTTGGTCGACATGCAGTCAATTTTTCGAAGGTCAATAAATACGTTGTTTTTTGAGATAACCATAGCTTGTGTTACATTTTTTTAAAGGGGAAAGATTAAATTGTGAAAATATAGAAACATATACAGGGTGTTCCATTTAAAATAACATAGTTGTCCTATAATGGAAAATAGGCCATTTTGTTTTTGAGCTAATGGAATGTCACAATAAAATCGTGAAGGTACGAGAATAAACTTTAAAGAAATATAAGTGCATCTGCAAAAACCGCATCTTGATACCTTTATTTGTTCCAAAGTTATTCTCGATTAAAATGGGTCAAAATATGGCCGGCCACCCTGTATTAAAGCAGCGTATTTAAAGAGTTTATAGAACAAAATGAGAAGAATTGAAATTCTTCAAAATGATTGGATTTGCAGATATGATGCGTAGCCAAAACAAAGTAGTTAAATTGCCTACTTCATCTTGATGATAATTTCGTAAAGAGTAAAGAATATATTTTTTTTCTGGCAACCTTTCTCTTTAACGACCATGTCAATAGGTTTAGATTTAACACTCTTGAATTACTAAGATTTATTTTTTTATATAACATTTAAGGCAATTATCGCAGCCCAAAATCCAAGAATATATGTAACAACTAAACACCATTTTAAAACACACGAAAATATTCGCAATATTATTTACATATGTTACATACGTTTTTATATTTATTCATTAAATCAAAAATTAAATATTTAAAATATGTACATATCGTAAAAACCTATTACTTGCGTCTTGCAGTAAGTATGGTGTGCAAAATTGGAGCAGGAAATAAAAACGGTTTTATTATTTTATATATTTTTTATTTTTTATATTATTATACGAAAGTATGTATATAAAGGTGGTCCTAAAATAATAGCTGCGATTTAAAAATTAATTATTTAAATACTAGTTAATGAGGTTATGGTACATATATTTGACTCAAGTTATTGATATCCTGTTTGCCATTTACTATATTTCGTTTTTTTATATGTATCATTTTCTTAATTGTTTATTTGTGGTAATTGTTGTCTTGAGTCAAGATTTCAGTATCTTTAAAATTATATTCATGTTTTTCATTCTTTTTATGTTTCTGCAGAGCAGTTGGGGCATTTTTGGTGTATTTATATCTATAATGCAAGGTATTAAGAATACTACTTTACATTTTTTCTTTTTTGGTACAACACTCATTAAAGAAATAAATAGAGGGCTTAAGAGATTCTGCGCTTTATAACAAACTGTAATTTGGTATTTAGCTAAAGTATATTTAATGGAACATCTAGAGGAAACAACAAGTCAAAAATATAATTATACATATATATATATATATATATATATATATATATATATATATATATATATATATATATATATATATATATATATATATATATATGCTATTGATATATATATATATATATATATATATATATATATATATATATATATATATATATATATATATATATATATATATATATATATATATATATATATATATATATATATATATATATATATATATATATATATATATATATATATATATATATATATATATATATATATATATATATATATATATATACAGGGTGTCCCAAAAGTAATGGGACACAGAGCAACAGCAGATTCCTTAGGTCAAAATAATGCAATTTACGTAAACTTGCCTTATCCGAAAGTAAATAATAACAAAGATACAGGGTGTTAAACTTTTAATTTTGCTTTGTTTTTTCTAATAATTCTTTAACCAGGCGGTACAAAATTTAGGATCTGGGGTTTCTGAGGCGAGAAATTTAAATTCGTCCACGCTTTTAATGTTGCTGCTAGAGGGCGCCAGCTACGGCCTACCTCACTTGCTTTAAATGTCGGAACTTTTTTTTGGCTTAGAATATTGACCTGTTTATTAAAAAATAAGTTACCATAAATTCATCTGCATCAAAAATGTATACTTTATTTAAATCTCTAGGAGCAGTCGTTCTCGAGATAAACGAACTTTAAAGGATCTTGCAATTTTTTTATGGAAAATAAATTTTATCCAATTGTTTTCAAACTTTGCATAGTGATAGTTCTAAACAAGTTGATCAAAGGTCTTTTAGGGCACAAAACCCGAAAACTCCTCCAACCCCCCCAAAATCACCCTTAAAAGTCCCCAAATCCCCAGTGACCTTTGAGGGTGCTTTTGGGGGGGTTGGAGGCGTTTTCGGGTTTTGTGCTCTGAAAGACCTTTGATCAGAGTGTTTAGAACAATCAGTATGCAAAGTTTGAAAGTAATTGGATAAAATTTATTTTCCATAAAAAAAATTGCAAGATCCTATAAAGTGCGTTCATCTCGAAAACGGCTGCACCTAGAGACTTAAATAAAGTATACATTTTTGATGCAGATGGATTTATAGTAACCTATTTTTTAATAAACAGGTCAATTTTCTAAGCCTAAAAAAAGTTACGATATTTAAAACAAGTGAGGTAGGCCGTAGCTGGCGCCCTCTAGTAGCAACATCAAAAGCGTGGACGAATTTAAATTTCTCGCCTCAGAAAACCCACAGATCCCAAATTTTGTACCGCTAGGTCATTTGGTTAAAGAATTAATTTTAAATTTTAAATAGCACCCTGAATATATTTTTAGCCTTCCCAATCCACCTCGAAATTTTCTTTACCACCATGTGTCACACTTGTCGTTTTATTTCAAAATGGCATATTTGTGATTTTGTTACTTTTTAGTCCGACAGAAACTGGTTTTCCGGCCGAAACCGAAACCGAATATTCGGTCGTGGCTTCAGTTTCGGCCGAAACCGAAACCCAAACTCACGTGGTCAAGTATAAAATTCCTTAAAATACTGAAATTTGCTGCATTTTACCTATTATTCTGCATTAATTAGGACATGAAATGGAAACACAGTAATTTTGTTGCAATCATTATTTTTAATTTTATCTTTTAGGTACCTCTTATATAAAAATAATAATTACTAAAATTACGTGCACGACAACGTCCGAAATCAGTTTCGGTTTCGACAAAAGTTTCGGTCAATTTTGGCCGAAACCGAAACTGCCGCCGAAACTTGATTTTTGGCCGAAACTCGGCCGAAACCGAAACCGAACTTTTGGTCGGACACTACTTTTTATCTAATTAATAAGAGTTCGGCATAAAGGTAATTTTTAAAGTTTTAGAAATGTATTTAAAACATTAAAAACAATTTTAAATAAACCTTAGACTATTGTCTGACTATTAAAGTTGTAATTTAATTTTTTTTTGGTACGCTTTAAGTAATTTTAACACTATTTAATTAGTGTTTCTCTATTGAAATAATGGTCATATTATGGTTAACATATAAATATTGTAGGAAATTATTGTTATAGCATAGCGCATTCGTGAATGACGTACACACACCAAATTCTACTGTTTCGCCAGGACTTTGAACTATCACACGATATTTTTATGTCGCGTCGGATTATTTGGATGTTTAAAATCCTCTAATCAACAAGGTGGTCTAAACCATTATCAAGAAAATGGTGGATAAGATCTTTTACTGCTGATAACTAATTTTTTAATTTTTTTTTTTACACTTGTTGCAACATAAAAAAATATAAACATACTCTTATTAAGGGGTTAGTCTACTCGGCGCGCTCTAAAAAAACGGTATTTTCACTATTTTTTTGTCAAGTTTCTAACAAAGTTATTAATAAAAAAGATGTTGGGCCTAATAAACACACTCTTAAACTGCTATAAAAATTTATTGTTTTATAATTTTATACATTTTGTATACATAATAATAACAAGTAATGGTAATGCTTCAAAAAGTAAACATGTGAGTTACGTTGTCCATTGTCCATATCTCTGGAACGAATCATCTGAAATTAAAACATTTAGATTCGTTAGATTAGGTATATCAGTAGGTTCGATTCGACCTACAATCATTAAATTTTACGTATAATAAGCAAAATAGCTGACTATTTTAGAAAAAAAAATTAAAAAGGTTTTTTTTTTGTGATTTTTGCTTTAAAAAAATTAGTAAAAATAAAAATTTTGAGATGATTGTAGGTCGAATCGAACTCATACATCTGAGGGTTATCTAGTTAAAATTTCATGAGAATCAGTTTAGTACTCTCTGAGAATCGGACAACGTAAGGTCAAAAAGCTGAAAAAAAAATCTTACCAATATTTAATCGACGATGCCTGCACAAAACAAAACTTCTTTTGCTTCTTCCAGGATTTGACTTTTATCTAATTTATCTCTTCTAAGCTTTATTCTGCCTTCTTTAGAAACCTCTGATGATTGGCGATTTGCTAAAGCTATGCGCGCTCGGATAATAAAACGTAAGAGGCAGAAAAGTACATTTAGAATGCTCGGATCATTCTGATATTTTCAGAGAATATTGTTAAATTCATAAACTTTCGAAAAATAGAAAAAATAAAAGATTTTTTAAAATGACGGAGTAGACTGATCCCTTAACAAGTTTTTTTTTAAATAGGTTATTTAGCATGTTTTAAGGAAGAAATTAATTTTTATCCGAAACCTGAGACTGTCCTTTCCATAAATATATATATATATATATATATATATATATATATATATGGGTGTTTCTCTCAAAACTAACATTTTGTTGTCCCTGGACAATATCTTTATAAATAATATTTGTTTATGGATTTTTTTTATGTATGTGGTAACTATTAATTGCGTCTTTCAAGAATTAGATGTCATTATTAAAAAAAAAGCTTCAGTATAAAAAATATTAAAAAAATATTATTAAAAATATCATTAGCGTGGATGTCCCTACCCCCACATTTTATGAAAACATCTAATTTTTTTTTAGAATGCTGTATTGACTTAGCCTTACCTATTTGACCATGCATTAAATAGGGTTGCATTTAACTAACTGCAAACATTTAATTTTGATATTGCCTCTTATGGCTTAAAAAACTCCACTTAAAGTTTGTCCCTGACTATTACCGTCATTAGTGTGGGCAATGTGAGACCAATTTGAATTAGCCGCCAAATGTATTTTGTGCGAGTGGCATTACTGCCAATAGCTTGCTTTTCCCCCCATTTTTTATTTTTAAGTAGCGGTTGGCGGCTTCATTTGCGTAGTAACGCTCAAGAGAGGTGAAAGTGCAAGCAAACACGTGCGTGTTTTTAATCTAAATCATTAGAGTGGAGGTAAGTTTTTGGATTTAGAAACATAATTTAAGAAAAAAAATATTGTTTTGTGAGCATGAATATAATATAATAATAGTTTAAAAACATAAACATTTCAAATAAAAATAAACATTTTATTTTAGAATAAAACAATTGAGTTCGTCATTCGAGTGGCTGTTAACTTTCGTCATTAGCGTGGATATTACTATGCACGCTAATGACGATAAATCCACGCGAATGACATTACCTTTTTATATACATCTATATATTTGTGTTTTTTACCCTACCTACATACAATTATTCTTTACAGACTCTACCTTAATAAACTTTAAAATGCGACATAAAAAGCAATCTGATGAAGAAAGAAAAAGAAAGAAGCGGGAATGTGAAAGAAGAAGAAGACAGAATATTAAAAATAATCCAGATAAATACAAAAAGGAACAGGAAAAAAAACATCAGAGATATGAAAGAGCGAAAGAAAGAGGAATTATTAGATTAAAAAAAGATCTATCTAGAAGAGAACTTAAGATGAAAAGAAAGTCATGGAAAGAAAATTCCAAGCGTTACAGAGTACGCAAAAAATTTATAAAAGATCTAGAAAATAATACACCACCAGTTAGTGACCACGAAGAACTTGAGCAGCATGTCGAAGAAAATAGAAATTCAACTGTAGAAAACAAATTCGAGAATGGTGTACATTCGCTAAGTTCTGTAACCACTCCTGATATTTCCTTCAGTAGTTGCAACAGTAACAAAAGCACTCCCCGGCAAAAAATTCAAGGAAGGAAGACAGTGAAACAAAATAGATCAAAAACATACAGAGAGTTGGTAAAGACGCAACGTGAAAATAGATCTTTACGTTCAAAGGTGGAATATTATAAAAAGAAGTACTACAGAAAAGTAAAGAAGAAAAAAGATGTGGAATCGCCAAAAACAAAAGTTCAGAAAATGCTAAAGTGTACCCCAAAAGTTCCTGAAGTGGTTAAAAGAAAGTTGCTATTTGGGGAAGTAATAAAAAGAGATCTGTCCATTAAATTTTGCAACCTAAAAGATGAAAAAACAAAACAGGTGTTTACAAAAATTGTAGAAGGACCAAACCTTAAAAAATACAAAATGCTGAATGAATGCAGAGCATTTCTTCCTCCTGAATATCATAGATCCAATAAAAAAGGTCTGAAATGTTCAAATATGAACGAAGATTAGGAAATGCTTTTGTTAAAACAAAAAAAGTTGTTACAGCTTTTTTTTTAAGCGACAAAAATTCTCGTTTATGTCCCGGTAAGAAGGACACCATTGCAAGACGTGGCATTAAAAAGCAAAAAAGATATCTAAATAAACATTAAAAAAACTTATTTAGCGATTTTCAGAAAGAACATGCAGATACTCAAATATCTTATGCAACATTTTGCAAACTACGCCCTTTTTGGGTTGTTTATCCAAAAGTGTCTAGTCGAGATACTTGTTTATGTGTATTACATGAGAATATTAACTTACTTGTGTTAAGTCTATCAAGAAGCAGATTAATAAAGGAGAAAAATATTGATCAAATTATAGCAAAGTTATGTTGCTCTTCTATAAATGAGACATGCTTAGATCGTAAAGGCAAAATCTGTACTGTACAAAAAAGTACTGTATTACGTACCAGATGAATTGTGGAACCAGACCCTACACTACGCCAAATAGATAAAACGACAAGAAAAACGAGTTAATGCCAAGACAAAAAAAGAAATAACTGTAAAAGATAAAATACTAGCGAAACCAAAAAAGTTAATACATGAATTAGAGAAATCCCTCCCCAGATTTTTACGACATGTGTTAAGGATAAACCACCAATATTTAGCCATAAAATAAAAAAATTGAAAAATAAAATGCATGAAAATGAAGTTTTATTGCATGTCGACTTTTCCGAAAATTATTCTTGCAAATATGCCAAAGAAGCGCAGTCAGTGCATTTTGGCGCATCTCGAGAGCAAATTACATTGCATACGGGCATGATTTATCACAAGAACAAAAAACAGGGGTTTTGTACACTTTCTCAATCGTTAAGGCATGATCCGTCAGCAATATTGGCCCATTTAGAAATTGTTTTAAAACATTTTCTAGATAATATGGGAAACGAAATCACTACTGTGCATTTCTTATCCGATAGTCCCAGTACTCAATACAGAAATAAAAAAATGTTTTATTATTTTCAATTTGTCATTCCGAAGATGTTTCCTAAACTACAAAAGATGTCATGGAACTACTCAGAGGCCGGACATGGAAAGGGAGCACCAGATGGTATTGGTGCTACAGTAAAGCGAACTGCAGATAGATTGGTTGCTATGGAACAAGATATTAACACATTTGATTTTTTTTGGCGTCAATTAAAGATAATGTTAGAAACATATTTATAGATACTGTAGATGAAACCAACATAGAAAAATTTGATTCTTACCTTCCACTCAATCTAAAACCATTCAAGGGAACAATACTGACACATCAAGTGACATGGAAAAAAGGTGACTTAAAGCTACATTTTAAAACATTGAGCTGTTTTGAGTGCAGTGTTCTCAATTGCAGCCATTTTAAATTAAGTAGTACAAAAGCAAAAGTCCGCCAAGCATCAGAAAATGCAGTGGTCAGAAGGTCTTCTGAGACAGCAGGTTTAAAAAAAAATGTTTGGATAGCAGCTATATTCGACAGTGACTGGTATCCAGGTGAATATAATTAATACTGCCATACATAAAATAGACTTTAGATTGATAAAATAACATTTCTATAAAAGTAATTTTGTATATTAAAAACCTATATAAAACTAGCTAAGTATACTACAAATATTTTTACTTTTATTTTAGGAATAATTGAGAAATTGGATGGAGATGACTTGTTGGTGAATTTTATGTCCAAGAAGGGAAAAAGTTTCTTTTGGCCACAGATCTGTGATCGTCAAATACTTAGATCTACTGGTATCCTGTCTAAATTAGAGTTTCCACCAGAACCAGTGTCGACCAGACTATTTAAACTTTCTAACTATGATCAGATTGACCATTTATTTAAGAACCTGACTTAGTTTTCTGTATTTAAATTTTTATTTTATGGTTCGATTATTGCCTAAGTATTACTTGTGTTTTAAAAAAGATCCTAGTTTAAGTTCGCATTTGTTTAAAATATTTTTCGTGTTACTTACATAGAAAATTAGTTGTATTTTGTGTGTACTAAATTTCACCAGTTTTGACTAAAGAAGAGCCAAACCTCTTTTTGTACACAATTACATATCAAAAAATAAATGTTATTTTCAAATAAATCAATATGATTTGTGTGTCAGTCATTCGCATGGTAAGTACGTCATTAGCGTGGACTAAGATTTTTAAAAAACCAAGAAAACGAAAAGATTAAGCACGACCAATCATCACATCTTAGTATTGGTCTCTTAAATAAGCTCCCTTATTTTTTTCAAATTTTTTGGATACTTTTTTTCTTTGAAAAATTTAACCTATCAAATTGCTAATATTGTGAGAAACACCCATATATATATATATATATATATATATATATATATATATATATAAATATATATATATATGTATATATATATATATATATATATATATATATATATATATATATATATATATATATATATATATATATATATATATATATATATATATATATATATATATATATATATATATACCAAACAACTACCATTATTCAAGGCCCTTATTAACTGGGAGTCGAAACAAAATCTAACACTTTTTTGAATCTTGACAAATAAGGTTACTTTATCTTCGGATATTTACGTTTTTATCGATTACCCTGCTAATATTTCTAGACTTTTTCATAGAAATTTTTGGTTTTCTAATACGCGGCATTTTTCTTCGTCAAAATGTTTCAACCCTCAGTACATACTGTTCCCATAATATGGCAAGAACTACATGGCAGACGCTGTACTAAAAAATATTAGTTAAAGATTTTTCTTCTTTTTAAGGGCCAGACCAGATCAAACCTACCGACAGTCACATCGCAACAGATCCCGCAGCCTACGTTAGGTTAAGAATTCCGGAAAGCGGAAAAGCAATTGAAACCATCCCTCCAATATCAGTACCTGGTTATGTCAAAAGGGCAGCAGAAACTTATCCTGATAACACTGCTCTTTCATGGAAAGAAGGAAAGGTCTGGAAATCATTTACATACCGGTAAGAAACTATAAGACAATTCTAGCCTTCTTTTTCCAGCTAAAATATATATATTTTTCCAGTTATTTATATATATATATATATATATATATATATATATATATATATATATATATATATATATATATATATATATATATATATATATATATATATATATATATATATATATATATATATATATATATATATATATATATATATATATATATATATATATATATATATAAAATATATATATATATATATATATATATATATATATATATATATATATATATATATATATATATATATATATATATATATATATTTTCGAGCCAGAAAAAAATGTTTTTTTAATCTTTACCCCTGCTTAGAATACTCAGCATGATAATTGCTTTCCTTGCAATTTCTAATAAAGAAACAGGAAGTGCCTTTTTCAATCTTTCCTGCGGAGTTTTTTTCTTCCTCTCAAAATCATCAAATCTTAAGTCCCAAATTTTTAAACTACTCTCTTGCCTACACTCATTGTACGTCAGTACTTAGGCTGTAAGCCTTTGTGAGCACTTTGTGAGCTGTCTCGGGATAAAAAAAAACCTACCAACAAGCAAAACAAAGCACAATAAAACTGCTTTGTTGTAACTCTGTCCCCTATAAGCACATTTATGGAGTCATAGTTCCCATTTTTAAAGCGAAACTAATAGGCCCCATAAAACAATAAAAAAAGTAAAAAGGAGCAAACTACCAGTTTCTAATAGTCGACCATCATAAAGCGGTGTCTTGACAAAAGTTAAATGATTTATTGTTTGAAATAAATGTACGATTGCAGAGATGGGTGGTCCTTATAACATAACAATTTCTCTTTGCATGGTATATAAAACTGTTTATAAACAGGGTGTTCCACGACGGACTGCGGCGATCGATTTCTCGAAAAGAAAGCTTTTGAAAATTTGTAGGAATACTAAGGTCGGAATCGGTCGGTCGTCAATTTGCTAAATTTAAATAAAACACTTTTATATGGCGATTTTGCTGCTGATTTAAAATTTAGTTTTCTTGTAATAGCAACCGAATTAACATTTTTAAAAAACAACACCGTTATTTATTATTTGTAGTCAATACTTGGCCGAAATACGAACAGTCGCAAAAGCATTCATACATTTAGGTTTAGAAGAAAGACATTCCGTATGCATACTTGGTTTCAACAGCGTCGAATGGTTCCTGTCGGATTTAGCAGCCATATTTGCTGGGTAAGTTTGGTAATTAAAACAATACTAAAAGTGTTTGATTGTTTCTTGACTCATTTTTCACTTACACAATTCCGACGATGTTGGTTTATTTTCATCCTTCCAGATTTTTTTATTTATATTTTACCTAAATGGATGGCATTAGTAGCAATTTTTCTTACTGCATTAACCTTTAATATCTTTCCGCCTGTACAGGGTGTCCGGTTATAAATGTAACCCCCCATTAACTTTTGTATTTGACGTTTAGGAATAACAAGTTTAGTATAAAAGTTTAGTGGTTTAAAATATATTTTTTTAAAAACTCCTTTCACCTATACAGGGTGTTTCAGAAAGTGGACCTACTATCTTATTTTAAATAAGTCTCCTTTTTTATTTGAGATTTGCATTCTCCTTGTTTATGAGCATACCCTATGTCTGACTTTAATGGTTACATCGCAAAATGCAAAAAACTATAAGCCTTATCATTATCACTATCATGCTATATCGCTATGTTTATTCATTTCATTAATTAGCCATGAAGTTTGACATCCGTCAAATGACTTTTTTTCACACTGACATCAGTTTTAATTATTAGTTAAAATATTATTTAACTATGGGTTATTCTGAGCAAGAAAGGAAAGACACATATATTTTATGTTAAGAATAATTATAATCAAAAAAGGGCTCAAATGGAATATAGGCTTGTGTATGGCTGCAAAAGAGTTGTAACTAAATAAGTTAGTAGCTAAATTTGGACTAAATCTATTTATTTGACAGATATGTCAAATTTCAGGGCTAATTGATGAAATCGACAAACGTAGCGATATCGCGTGATAATGATAAAGCTTACGTTCTTTTTGCATTTTGTTTAGAATTTTAAGGAGAATGCAAATCTTGAATAAAAAAATAGGGGACTCATTTGAAATAAGATAGTAGGAACACGTCCAAACTTTTTGAAACACCCTGTTCAAGTATAAGGAAGTTTAAAAAAAAATGTTTTGAAACAAACTTTTATACGAAACTCATTTTTCCCAAACGTCAAATAAAAAAGTTAATGGGGGATTACATTTATAACCGGAAACCCTGTACATGTTTAACTACATATATAATTTTCAGAGGAATAGCAGTAGGAATCTACACGACAAATTCACCTGAAGCATGTCAATATAGTGCGGAAGTTAGTAGAGCAAATATAATAGTGGTGGAAGATGAGCAACAATTAGAAAAAATTAGTAGTATCCGAACCAATTTACCTAAGCTTAAGGCAGTAGTACAATACTCGGGGGAACCTAAAACCAGCGATGTTATAAGTGTACGTATAAAATGGATTGATTTTATTTCATGCCGTGTGGGTACGTAAAATGTAAACAATTATAGTCTGTCTCAAAGTATATCGTTATGTCTTTTGACGGACCATACCCCAATAAACCCTTAACGATTTTATTACCTATTGTTATTGGGTAAACCCATTTGTGTATAAGGGCAGGGGTGGGCCAGGTATTTCTTGAGTATTAACCATTAGGCATATAAATATTTTGGCTAGTATTTTAGTGGCAGTGTTGAATAACCGTTTTTACTGTGCGTTTCGAAAAAGTTGTTTTACGAGAATATAACTATGTCGCGTCGAAATCATTTGTCATTAGATGCAAAACGGGTTGTGAAAAATGTGTATGAAACTTTAATCTACTTACAAAAACTCCAATATCATCGATAAGGGATATTATTATTAGTGAAGAATTGAACAAAAGAAAAAAACGTAGTGATTTTCAATCTCACCGTATAGACAATAGTGATCAGGACCTAATAAGAAGGAAAATATAATGTCTTTATGAAAGCGGAGTTATTCCTACCTTGGATAAACTGAAAAAAAAGCTAGACGAAGACGAAACCAATATAAATATTAGCCGTGCCACCCTCCATAGAGTTGTTTGTAAAATTGGATTTAAATACCGCAAAATAGACAAAAGACAAGTAGTAATGGAATCGCACATATTACGCACTTGGAGACTTAATTTCCTTTAAGAAATTAAAAGATATAGGTTAGAAAACAGATCCATAATTTACCTTGATGAAACATGGTTCGATACACAATACACAGTATCCAAAGGATGGGTTGATTCCAGTCAAAACTGTCAGACGAAAGCACCTTCAAATAAAGGAAAACGCATTGCCATAATGAACGCTGGTTCAGAAGACGGATTTGTCCCAAACTGCTGGCTGTTGTCTGCAAAGAATATTAAGGATTCTAGCTTGGATTATCATGAGGAAATAAGTGCCGAAATTTTTGAAAACTGGTTTAAAATTATCTTTTAAAAAATATTCCAAACAACAGTGTTATTGTCATGGATAACGCAAGCTACCACAGCCGTCTGCTACACAAAGCACCAGCTTCATCAAGTTCAAAAACTGAAATCCAGGAATATTTGTTAGACAATGATATTTATTTTGAATTCAGTTACAAAAAAACGCATCTTTTGGAAGTCCTAAATTCATATGCAATTAAAAAACAATATGTATGTGATAATTTGGCTAAACAGGCTGGGCATACTGTCTTACGGCTTCCTCCGTATCACTGTATGTTTAACCCCAAAGAGCATTTGTGGAACCAAGTAAAATTAAAAATCAGCAGAAAATGTTACACCTACTTTAAGTCCCAGTGTTATAAATTTGATAAAAAATGTAATTACTAACATAGCTGGAAAAATTTACTACAGCACATTATAAAAATTAAGGACTCTTACATTTCTATCCAAAAAAACATATGATGACTCTGATAGTGAAACAGAATTAGATTTAGATTTTAGATTAAAAATGTAATTATGTATAGATAATGCAGTTATAAATTTATTAAAACTTTGCATATATTTAATTTCTTAATTTAATTTTAAGATTATACCTACCTAAATAAACAATAAATTATAAATCTTTATATTATTAAAGTCCGTCCCTAATGTTCTGTCCTTTAATACCTACCGATCCGCAGTTTTATTGCTGTCGGCAGGTATAATCCATAAATGAAGGCAAGAGCTAACACGGTATACTTTGAGACAGACTATACAAGAAATAAAGAATCACGAGATATGCAGAAATAGTTAACGTAGAGTGACCAAAATATTGCTACAAACCTACTCTACATGTAGTAACATTTACGTTATAAGTTAAAATTATGCCTGGCGGTTCCTTATATTAAGTGCCAGGCCAAACACTAAATGTTCCAGCGTGTTTTCCTCGTATCATAACTTCGTTATCTTTTCATATAAAGGTATGAGTTTGGGTACGTAAAATCACATAAGAATTCTTATTATCTGTAAAAAAATTCAGAAAGTTATGTCAGGAGGTTTCTGAGATATTCCATTCTGAAATGGCCCATTTTACTACTGACTTATTGACTCATTAAAATTATGAGGAACTTCACGAGAAAGTAAAAACTTGATATTTGGTATATAAGTGGGTTTGAGAAGTAAAAAAAAAAAAAATCTGAAAACTGTACATTTTTACTCGAAACGCTCTGAAACAGGGCCGGTAATATCGTATATTTAGCGGGTATTTTAGAACTTTGCAATCTGTTTGAACCTGAGTTTCTGAGGTCATAATTGTCCTATAATTTAAAATGCAGGCAGAATTTTATTTCATTTATAAACTTAAAAAAAGGAGAAGAGATCCTACCAAAAGCACATTGGGGGCCTCCATAAATTACGTGTAGTGTTCAAGGGGATGGGAGGGGTCAAGCTAAATCTTTCTAAATCTCACTTGGGGGAGAGGGGGGTCTTAGCAAATATCACGTAATTTTTTTCTAGTAGAAAACGGTATACAATTGCGTGTAAGTAAGGTTAAATTAAAGTAAAAAATGTTTGTAGAATGAAAATATGGCAAAATTTCACACAATAGTGTTTGTCGTATTTGTCCGAACCCCGCATAGCAGCACAGTTACAATCCAACGCAATTACAGTCAAAACACAAATTTTTAAAAAATCTCACGTGAGATTTGGGGAGGAAGGAGGGAGTTGAGAAAAATCTTACGGGTCAAAAAACCCTGACAAATGTCTCACGTAATTTATGGACGCCCCCTTACGTAAAATAAGGGCCAAGTTTCTATCCAAAAATATCGGCATCTTAAACTACTCGGATCTAAAGTTCTGTCCACAATTTTATTATAAATAAATTACATACTCAATACACCCTTCTTAAATAGAGGATACACAGTTGAGTACCTACTTATTATATGTGTTGAACTTTTAATTCAACACACAATAAGTATTTTTCTGTTTTAATACTTTAAAAGCTGTCCGTCCCAAATATCATCACATTGACGTTACTTGGTCTTTTCTGTTGGCCCTTCTGTGATCTGCAAACATTAAATATCCGGATGTGAGGCAGTTAACGTAACCTGTATTCAATTGTTGACAATACATCAATAGTCAGTGTTTGCAAAAACGTCTTCGGTCATCTTAGATTACTTTTCTTTCAAAGGAGGTGGGTAAAATTCAGTTCTTCATTTATGAATTGGTAAAAAAAATCAGAATGGCAAGTACCAAAAAAAAACCTTTAAACTTGCTATTTTATTGAATATTTGTCATTTCGAAAAATATAAGCTAATAGCTCATTCGACGTCGAATGCAAATCTGAAAAGGCGTTTTAAGGATTTTTCCTGCCAATAAAAAATTGAAATTGTTATTAACAAAAGAAGAAATAAAAAATCGCCACTTCGATTTTTGATTATAACTCAAAAACCCTAAGAGATAACAGAAATTACAAAAAACATCCTTGAAAAGGGGGAAATTTCTGATAAAGTTTGTACTCCCGGAGTTCTATCTCCATTATTTATATTTTTTATTTAAGGCTGAAAATGGGCCTCCCCGCGACATTTTTGGTTGCGCGCTCGGCGTCAAAACCGAGTACGTCACACTAAATATTCTTTTAGGGTATTAAATATTAATTAAATTTTTTTAAAAAGTTGTGGTGTATTCAGAACACTTCAAATAATTTATTCCCGTTAAAAAATTAACTTAAAGTTACACAAACAAGTTAGACAATTGTCAATTAACAAAATTGTTTCGAACTTTCGTCCTTATTGTAAATTAAAAAATGCTTAAATAATTGTCGTATAAATTTCTTCGTGAAGCCCTTCTCATATACATAATTTACAAGATAACGATATAAAAATTTTAAAAATTTTATAACTTTTACAAACATAAAAAATCAGACTAATATTGTCAAAGTTATAAAATTATTACAAACAAAGCATTAAAAATTTTTAAATTTTATGGAGTGATCTTGTTATGTAAGTATATAAGAAGAGCTCCACGACGCGAAAAATTTATACGACAATGATTTAAACATTTTTTTCAAATGTACAATCAGAGCTGTCAAAACTTGAAGTACTTCAAGTAAAATTTTACTTGAAGTACTTTTTTGTACTTCAAGTATTTTACTTCAAGTACTTTTTATTAGGAGGTACTTGTACTTGTACTTGCTTAGTTTTATGAAGATACTTGGATTTTTACTTGATTTGACCAAGTAAATTACTTGAAGTATTTATTTAAGTACTTGAAGTAAAAAAAGTACTTCAAGTAAAAAAAGTACTTTAAGTAAAGAAAGTACTTCATGTAAATAAAAAGTACTTAAAGTAAAAACAATACTTCAAGTAAATAAAAAGTACTTGAAGTAAAAACAATACTTCAAGTAAATAATAAGTACTTGAAGTAAAAAATCAACCAAGTACTCAAATTTACACGCCTTAGATAATCGTACAAACAAGTTAAAACAAGAAATACGCGCAACCGCTGCTGTTTCTATGGTATTGCATTACAGCGCTCATTTGAATTGGATCCAACAGCAAGACAAGTGTAACTATTACTGATAATTAGACTTTTTGTTCTTTTTTCAAAATCAATCCTTATAAAAAATCCTTTATTTTGATACCCAATTTGTTATATTTAATAATGAATACTAACAGCCATTTTTCATGACAATTTTATTATCGAACGCATTCAGGATACGAAACAGTTTCGAAATCACTCCTGAAAATGTCAAAAACGTGACAGTTCAAGAATTTCTATTGGTGCGATTCGACGTTTGATGGAGCGGTTCCCCAACTATTTCGTTTTGTGAATGCGTTCATTATTACCTTCATTTGAACGAAAACCCCTGTATTTTAATAGGTAACTTAAACAAAATTTCCACTAACAAAATGAAAACGACATTAAAATTGAAGTTAGGTAGTTCTGACTTGATTTTGTGTTGATGAGAAATTAAAATATTTGCCAAGAATAGGTTTTGGGTGCCAGTCTGCTGTAGGCACCCATATGAAAACACTCGCTTTTGACAGATGTATTGGATGCCAACGGGTGCCAACGCCAACCCGTTGGCAACCACAGGAAAAAAACTCATTTTGGAAAAAACCAATATTTCCTATAATAGTTTAAGGCCCAAGCGCTCACCCGAGTACGGCATTGTAGGCCTGTGGCCATAAATTTACATACGAAATTTTACATTATTTCGGACATCGGATGCATATGATCCCGACTTAAAACGGGACACTTAGCAACCCTACTTGTTTTCCTATCTATAGTTTTTAACGACTGGCCTACTTTCCAATGAGGTAGCGCTCAGTCCTTAAAGCTTTTAGGAATTGTTGGAAAACCCCGTTTTGAGGAATAAACCCTCTAACTTCCTAACTAAAAATACTACTCAAGTATAATTTGTTTTACTTGAAGTACGTTTAATTATTTCAAGTACTTTTATGTACTTCAAGTACTTTGGTTTACTTCAAGTACTTTGGTGTACTTCAAGTACTTTGTTTTACTTCAAGTACTTTGTTTTACTTCAAGTACTTTGGTTTACTTCAAGTACTTGGATTTACTTCAAGTAAAAAACTTGGGTGGTATTTCAAGTACTTTTTCAATTTACTTGAAAATGCAAGTACATTTTAATGAATACTTGGTACTTGTACTTGAAGTAATTTTTAAAAAATTAAAAACTTGGTACTTGTACTCGAACTACTATTTAAGAGTACTTTGACAGCTCTGTGTACAATGAAGACGAAAGTTTGAAACAATATTGTTAATTAACAATTGTCTAACTTGTTGAAAAATTAACTTTAAGTAAAATTTTTAACGGAAATAAATCCTTTAAGTGTTCAAAATACACCATAATTCTTTAAAATTTTGCAATTAATATTTAATAACTAAGAAAAATTATTTAGCGTGACGTACTTGGTTTTAATGCCGAGCGCGCAAACAAAAAGGTCGAGTGGAGGCCCGTTTTCAGCGTTAAATTTAAATTATAAATAATGGAGATAGAACTCCGGGAGTAAAGACTTTTTTATCGGAAATTTCCTTCTTTTCAAGGATTTTTTTTGTAATTTCTGTTATCTCTTAGGGGTTTTGAGTTATAATTAAAAATCGAAATGGCTATTTTTTATTTCTTCTTTTGTTAATAACAATTCCAATTTTTTATTGGCAGGAAAAATACTTAAAACGCCTTTTTCAGATTTGCATTCGACGTCGAATGAGCTATAGCTTATATTTTTCGAAATGGCAAAAATTCAAAAAAATTACAAGTTTAAAGGTTTTTTTTTGGTACTTGCCATTCTGATTTTTTTTACCAATTCATTGTAGATGTCAATAAAGATACTGGACTTATTGAAACTTTGAATTTTCACAAATGTGATGGGCAAAGAAAGGCCGAATTTTACCCTCCCCTTCAAGGATTTTTTTATGCAATTTCCGCTATCTTTTATGGTTTTTGAGTTATCATTAAAAATCAAAATTGCCTTTTTTTAATTTCGTTTTTTGTTAATAACAATTGCAATTTTTATTGGAAAAAAAATCATTAAACCGCCTTTCTCAGATTTGCATTCCGCGTCGAATGAGCTATCGCTCATATTTTTTGAAGCCTTCTAACTATTTTTCGCAGGAAACACACTTCTCGACTAGATAAAAAATTATGTGGGTGCACAAAGCGCTTCATATAATTTCTTAAAATAAAAGATCAAAAAACGTGTTAAATGACAAAAATTCAATAAAAATAACAAGTTTAAAGGTTTTTTCTGGCACTTGCCATTCTGATTTTTTTTATTTTAAGTGTAAATAAGTATACTTGGACTTATTGTAAATATAATAAAATGGCCTAAATTAAAACTTTGAATTTTCACGAATATGATGGGCAAAAAAAGGCTAAATTTTACCCACCACCTTTATTTGCTAAATCGTAGATTTATCTACGATTATACAAATGTTTCGTGATTTTTTAAGTCTTTAATTATATTGCAGCGACATAATAATTAGTCTAGTTATATTTTGTAGTGTAACTAATTAAATTATTAAAGCGTTATTGTAAGTGTTGTTCTAATTATTTCTGATTATTTTAATTTTAGTGGGAAAAGGTAATTGAAATTGGTAACAGCTTACCAGACGCACTTGTCGATGAAAGACTGAGGAACATTGCGGTTAATGAATGCTGCACATTAGTTTTTACCGTAAGTATGACTTCAAATTTGTTTTAACTTATGTATATGATGTATACAGGGTCATCCAAATTAAGTGTCCGCCACTGGTAACTTTGTTATCAGTCAAAATACAAAATTGTTTAAATCAGCAAACTAGTTGCCTTTTTTTATTACGTCCTTTTAGATTAAAGAATCAAATCTAATAAAAATATCTTTAAAAAAGCTTTTAAAAAAATAACACATGTTCATATGTCTATCTTTAATAGTTTTGGAAATATGAGCATTTAAACAGGGTTTATACCGACTGGAAAACCTGGAAATGCCAGGGAATTTAAATTTAGCTACAAATATCAGGGAATTTTCCAAGATTTTCGAAATGTCAGGGAAAATCGATAGGATTTCTGGAAAAAAAAAAGAATAAATAATATAATTGGATCAATATACCAAAATTATTAAACAATTCTCCGGCCTATTCACATCAGAGTAGGTAAGAAAGCTTCTGGCTCTGCGTATCGGGATCCCGAGCTAACTCGAGCGGATACGAATTTAATCGAACTTATTGACGGACCGGTCACCTGTGGGCCACCTGCGAAAGTGAAACCCCAAGGTTGTATTTATGTTATAGTCAATCCTCAAAGCTCCGACGTTCCTAGGTGCGACTAGTCAATCCTCAGGTCTGACTTAAAGTCTTAGTCAAAGCCCAAACAAATGAAGTTGGTCATGCAAACGTCAAAACTCAATCTAATGAAATCGGGGTTTGACCAGTCAAACTTCAATTAGGTATTAGAAAGTCGCAGTTTGTTAAATTAGATGTAATAAAACGATTTTTTTATTTTAATGTTTATTGTTGTTATATTGTCATAGTTAAAATAAAAAAAATTTTCGGACATGGTGAGGCATTATGACATTTAGAATTGCACAATACATCAGATCTTTTACATTTACAACTAATCACAACAACCCAAGTAAAAATTTTTATTTAAACGTTAAAAATCGACGTTTCCCCGAGTCCCAGTCGCTTCTAGAATCGACTACAAAAAAAGCCCGAAAACAGATTATTTTATTTTATTTGACAAATTTGGGGAACTTTTATTCAAAAATACTTTAGTAAAAGGGCCCAAAAATTAATTTATTTGGGGTTCCCCAAGGTTTGGTCAAACCTAGAAAATGTCATTCCGCAAGAGACTGCATATCGACATTTGACTAAAAATTTATATCAGACATGACTTGCTTAAACGTTATAAAACAATAGGTTTTTTCAATTTTAAACCCCAAATATTAATTTTCTGGGTGATTGCGAATTACTCAACCTTGTTACACTGAAAATTTAAAAAAAATAGCTTAAATAATTGGTCAAAATGGTGGGGAAATTTTAAAAGTAGATATGCTATACCGTTACGACCCAAAAGGGTATTTTTCCCCCATAAGAAAAAATGGGGGAAAATTTCACCCCCCTAAAACACAATTTTAGTGCCATCTTCAACCCTTATTCAAAATGGGGTGTTTTAAAAAAGGGTATTTTTTTGAGCCATTAGTCCCCCCCCCAAATCCCCCGGGTTACGAGGTATGGTCACGGGGGGCATTTTAAAAAAAAATTAAATACGTCACAGGGCCATCTTGGAAAAAAATTTAAAAAAAACCCCAAAGCAGGATTTGAACCAGTCCAAAAGTCGTTTTTTTTTTTGGGGGGAACCTTGGGCCCCTTTAATTCCAAAATTTTCCGGCTGTTTTGGTTGTTAATTAAATAAAAATTTTAAATTGGGGGGTAAGGGGAAATTATTTAGAATTTTTTTAAAGCTTGGTTAAGTAAAAACTAAACCCCAGGACATTAAGCTTTGATTTTTGGGGTAAATTTTATTTTATAACTTTATTTTAAAAATTAACAGAAAAAAAATTTTTTAAAAAATTTTAAAAAAATTACAGTTTTCCCAAATAGGGCTCCTTTTTTAAATATGGTATAATTCCCCTTTTTTAAAAATTTAGGGGGCCCCTTATTTAAAATAAGGTTTTCTTTAAAAAATTTAAAAATTTTTTCCCCCTTCCTCCAAAATTCAAATTTATAAATTTTTTTTCGGTTTTTCAAAAAAAGGGCCAAAAAAACATTTAAACGGTAATTTTAAAATTTAAAAAAATTTTTAAACCCCCCGGTTTTAAAAACAAGATTAAAAATTTTAAAAATTTTCCCCAAAAGCTTTTTAAACATTATATTTTTTTTTAAAAAGGAAATTTTTATTTTTATTAAAATTTTTTAAAAACAGAATTAGAATTTTAAGGTTCTTGTTTTTAAATATAAAATTTATGTATAAATTAAATAACTTTTTTCCAAATTTTTCAGGCCAAATTTTTTAAAATTTTAAGATGTTTCTTTAACTATTTAAACCCCTTGAAAAAGCTTTTTTTTAACGAAAAAAATTTTTTAAAATTAAAAAATAAGCGCAATGAAAAAACAAAATTTTTTTATTTTTCAAACCAAAAATTTTTAAAAATCAAAAAATTTTATTTGGAAATTTATAGAGTTTAAATTTTTCCTTATTTTCATTAAAAATAAATTAATTTTAAATTTTAAGGGGCCTTTTTTAATCTCCCTTTTTAAAAAAAAACAAGTTAATTTGCGGTTCTTCAAAAAGGAAACCCTGTTTTTCAAAAAATTTTGGCTTTTAAAAAATAAAAAGGGCCCGATTTTTAAAATTAACAGGCCGGGGTTTTTTAAAAAAAAAGTTGTTTTTAAAATTTCCAAAATGCCCTTTTTTTAAATAACACCCCGTATTTTAAAATAAAGCCCTGTATTTTTTTTAAAACAGCATTTTTTTTAAAATAACAAATTGTAGTTGGGGTTTTAAAAAATTTTATAATTTATTCTTTCAGATACGCTTTGGTATAAAGGGGGTTTAAAATAAGGGGGCCCTTTGGGGGTGGGGTAACCTTTTTTTCCGGGGCGGTTAAAACCCTTTTTATTTTTGGTCTTTTTGCCTTCTTTTTTTTGGGTGAAAAATTTTCTTCCTCCTTTCCCCCCCCAGACGTTTTCTTCCCAGCGACGGGGAGAAAAGGAGGAAGGAAGACAAGATAACACCTTAAAGAGAGAGAAAGAGACAAACCACGATGACGTCATAGAGCAGATGTCCGCTGTCCGGGCTGTCCGCCGAGATAAAAGGTTACCCACCCCCGGGGCCCCGGACATTGATAAGCCTCATTTACATATCTAAAGGTATCTGATATGAATAAATTATAACCAATTTAACAACCCCAAACAAAGGGGTTTTTTATTTGAAAATACAGTGCTGTTTTAAAAAAAGGGTTTTTATTTAAAATACAGGGCTGTTATTTAAAATACGGGGGTGTTTTTGGGGAAAAACAGTGTTTTTTTTTAAAAAAACAGGGCTGTTATTTGAAAATACAGGGCTGTTTTTTTAAAAAAACAGGGCTGTTTTTTTAAAAAAAACAGTGCCGTTATTTGAAAAAACAGTGCTGTTTTTGGGGAAAAAAGCGAATAAACTTCTAATTTCCCATTGCTTTTTTTTATGAAAATGCCTTTTAAAATCGTAATATTCTTTGAGTTGGAAACGCATTTATGGTAGAGATAAAAATTTTGTATTATTGCATCTTGTTTATTTATTTTCCAAAATATACAGTTAAACAAAGCTCTTCAGACCTTCAAATAGTTAGTGAAACATCTATTCCGTAACCTGAAAGAATAAGGAAAACGTCATTATGTATATACTCCTATATTACATGTTAACCGTTAAAGATTCTAATTCTAATGATTTGTCTAAATATTTATCGAAACGTATACTTCCTTAAATTAAACTACTAATGATTTACTTAAAAGAATATTTAAAGCTATAGTTTGTACTTTAATCTTAGTTAAAACGCTGTATAAGTTAAGTTGTTAAATTGTATAAATGTTTTTAATTAAGGCTTAGCTATTTTGACCGAAAGTCTATAATTTGATAGAGGGTGGAGAAAAATTAGAATTTATTTAAAAACGAATTATTTCAATCGTATGATAAATAAAAAAGAAGTTATACGTAGTGATGCCAAAAGGGCTTTATGCCAATATTAAATTTGGACCATGTATGTTTTAACATCTTGAGTTAGAATAAAAAAGAATTATTTAATTCTGTTGATACATAAAAAAGTTATACATAGTGTTGCCAAAAAGGCTTTAAGATAATATTAAATCTAAACATCAAATATGTATGTTTTAACATACTGAATTAGAATAAAAATAAATTATTTCAATCGAATATTAAATAAAAAAGATATACATAGTGTTACCAAAAGGGCTTTATGGTAATATTAAATTTAAACGACAAATACGTATGTTTTAACATCCTGAATTGGAATTTAAAAGATTTTTTTAGCGTATTTACCGCATAATTTACGCACTTTTAAATGTATTAGTTGCTAATTTTTTAGCTCCTATTATTTGTTAGACTTAAAACCCTGATATAAAATATTTCTATCAATCTGATTTGTATAATTTTTACCCTGGTTGTGTATTATGGTGTAAGAAACATATTTAATATAAATTTTCTAGGGGTAACAACCTTATTTTTTAAGATATTAACCGAGCGCTATGAGCTTGTTTGAGTCAACCTATTTTTATTTGATATTATACCACTGATTACCCGGTAACTTGAATCCGTTTT
Organism: Listronotus oregonensis; assembly: GCA_019359885.1. Lineage (NCBI taxonomy): Eukaryota > Metazoa > Arthropoda > Insecta > Coleoptera > Curculionidae > Listronotus > Listronotus oregonensis. Next base: position 137,523 of record JAHBCN010000183.1, read on the forward strand.
TAATTATTATTTTAGTTATGTTAGCCGCTATTTTTTGCATTCGGAGGCTGTGTTTTTAGCTAATATATATAAGTTGATTTTATCTCGTGTTAGGCCCTATATGCGTATGAGGGTAGTAAAAGGTTTGACATTTGGCGTATGACGAGTGACATTTGACGCGGGGCCCCACTCTTACACCCCATGCTTAAGCGAGTAGAATAACGTTGTAAGTACCCCACGCCCTTTATTCTTAAGCCCTAATTTCACTTTTAAACAAAAATTGTAAGACTAATATAATAATACGGCTCTTCACCCCACGCCTAAGCCCCGTGCTTAAGCGCAGGGGACCCCCCACATGTGACGTAGTTCCTTTAAGCTAAGATTCCTAAATATGTCTTCTACTGCACACAATTTAACCAATACTATTTAATATACCTTCGTAGCCGAATGGGTTAAGGCGCCGGAACCAGATGCAAAAGGTTTCGACTCGTTCCAGCGGCTGGATGTCCTACCCGGGGAACGACACCTTATATGTATATATTTATTATATATAAAAACTGTACTTTAACAATGTAAACCAAATATATAATAATAAAGATTGTTTTAAAATGAAAAAATGAGATGCAAAAGGACGACTGGCACTGGTTCAAATCCTGCTGGGTTTTTTAATTTATTTCCAAGATGGCCGCTGTGACGTATTTAATTATTTTTAAACTGACCCTGCTGACCATGATGACCTCAGATAACCCTGGTGATGTTAGGTGGGTACTAATGGCTCTACAAAAACTACCCCTATTTTAAATCATCCCCTATTTTGAATAAGGGTTGAAGATGGCACTAAAATTGTGTTTTAGGGGCTGAAATTTTCCCCATGTATTTCTTATGGGAAAACTACCCTTATTGGGCTCGTAACGGTATAGCATATCTACTTTAAGATTTAGTCAGATTTCAAGACGAAAAAAATTAAACTGTTGATTTTCATAAACACTGAAAAACTTTTAGCACCCCTTTTAAAAAACAGGTGCCCGCAACAGAAAATTTACTAGGCTGATTAATAACAAACTTCGTAAAAATTTCTGTTTTTTTTTACTTCAGTTTACTGTCTTTATCAAACCTGCACTGAACTTTTTTTTCCGATGGGTTTATTAATGCTATCACTTTATATATCTTTTTTTATCTGCTGACCAATTAATAATTTCCTGTGACCAATTAAATGTCGACTTAACTCAGTATTTTAAGCGTTGTTGATGCTCGTACGTTTTTTTTTTTGGCGCTACTACATTTTATTTGACCTTAGAGTGTTAATCTTTCAATTTCTTTCGTTAATTTACTGACCAAATAAAATTTGCTCCTGGCCAATTATATGCTAGTCCGTTACCATTGCATTTTATTTTTATCTGACCAATAGGATTATTTTGGGATGCTAAAAGTTTTGTTCTATACATTTCTCACCTTAATATCCTTTTTTTTCTGAATTATTATTCACCAAATGTCTAATGTCACTGACCAATTAATTTCTAGTCATTTTGAAGTAAATTTTATATTGCGGGCACCTGTATCATAAACTTGGGATGCTAAAAATGTTTGAGGGTTTATGAAAATTAACAGTTTCAATATTTTAAAATCTGACCAAATCTTGAAATTATCTCCATTTTGACCAATTAATGACCAATTATTTAACCCATTTTTAATGGCAACATTTACATTTTACTGTGCTAACAATTGGGAGATATTGCGAATGCTCCTACCAAGTTCTTTAAATTCTTTATTTAAAGGTGTTGTCATTTAATTAAATGTGATGTTTGAACATTCTTTGAATATCAATCTAAGGTAAGCTTTTTGTACTAGAAAATAGTCTGAAATGTTAGTTATTTTTATTTTGTTTTTTAAATAATTTTTTATTTATCAAAAATAATATTTTTTTGGGGGTGCCCTGTGCCTATTAATTTTTAATATTTCACATTCTGGAAAAATATGGGAAAATGTCAGGGAAAACCTGGAAATTTCAGAGATTTTTTTGTGATTTTAGAGTATAAAATCAAAAAATACTTTGTATTTTCCAGGTAAGTGTTTAGAATCGCGCCCCACGTATTTTTGGCCATAAAAAATTGAAAAATGGAGACATTGTCATGTTTTTTTTTCATTTCGTTCTATTTCACGGCGAATTTTTAAGATTATTTCAAGAAAAATCCAAAACAAAATTTTTCGGTGTTAATTTTTATTTTAAAAATAAAAAAAGTATTTCTCAAATTTTTCGTCAATAAAATGCATTGCATTCATTTAGGTTTAGTAATTTCTTGTGATTTGTTTTATATTCTACGTGTAAAGACAAATAATTAAAAAAAAAAAAATTAAAAATTTCAAAAATATAAAGTTTTCGGTTTTTTAAATATTTTTTCAATTTTTTTTTATCGAAAATTGACATTTTTGATTTTTTTTTAATTATTCTATTTTTGATAAACTTTGGAAATAAAAATATTTGATGACAACTTAAAAAATCATGTTGATTTAATTATGCTGTTTACTAGAGGACAGAAACCAAGTGAGAGATACAAAAAAATGTAACTTTTAATAAAAGTTCTTGCTTGTTTATAAAATACAATTTACAATAGGAAAAGCCAATTTTGTAATACAGAATGGCCAAAAATACTAAAATTCTATTTTAAGTAAGAGTGAACACACCCTACTTTGCAAGATAGAAATAAAGTATCTTTTAATAAAAATTTGTGCTTGAAAATGAATAAGATTAGCGATATTAAAAACTTATTTTTTTATACCATATTTTTCTGCATATAAATGGTTTTAATTTAAATTACAAAAAATACGAGATGGGTTTAAATGAAAACCGAAATTTGGCTATGATTATTTATTTAACTGCAATAAATATATGATTTTTATATTATTTTTCAACGTTTGTATCATCTAAGTCTATGCTCCTTTAAATACAGTCGAGCTTTAATAACTCGAACTTCGAAATCTCGAATTTTTGATAACTAGAATCAAATTCGTTGGCAAAAGCATTAAGGGTCAACATTATGTGAAAACTTTACTTGATAACTCGAATTTCTATAACTCGAATATCTTGACCACTCGAACGAAACATTTGGCAACACCTTCGATAAGTCGAACTTTCCTAAACGGCTCGTTTTAGATCGTCACATGCAGGCAGTTGGATCAAGGTGTCATACAAAATTTAAAATGCCATTAACGGCGATGGATTTTTAAAAAAAACTTTAAAATGTTTGAAAGAAAATCAACATAACTTTGATGGATTGTGTCGATAAAGTATCTAATGCATGGAATATTAATGTTAAGTCTGAGACCATTTCTAATTGTCGGCTTTGGTCAGTATTCTAAATGGAAATAGGAGGATGAAATTTTTTGATTTTCCTAAATGAATATTTAAAAGAAAACAGTGAGGAAAAAATACATCTACAAAAGCAATATGAAGCTGATAATGGTTTAAAACGCGCAGAAGGTGTTACGTTTAATGTTTTTATCCATGTGGATGATGATATTGTTATTTCAGAGTTACCCACAGATGAAGATATAGATCTTTACAGACCCACGACAGAATCTGAACAGCCCCATAATCCAGATGACAGTGAAAATTATATGACAGATGATGATTTTGAGGATGACATGCAACACCCACCTTCAGATTTAATGAGTCGTTGGCAAATTCGTTGGAAATTTTTCGTTTGTATTTAAAAACGAATGAACACACAACGGATGTTTTGTATGATACCTTAAAACAGCATAAATATTTTGTTGAAAACCAAAATAAAAAATCCCCTTGTCAGTCACAAATAACCGAATTTTTTGCTCTTAAATAATCAGTAGTATAGTTTATATGTTTATTTTTATGTACAATTTGTGTATCTAAATAATCCCATAATATACATAAATGTATTACGTTCCCACATTGAAAATAAACTTAGTTAATGCGTATTATGTGCTTTGTTTAATAACTCGACGTCTCAATAACTTAAAATATTTTAATGTCAAGTCGTGGTTCGAGTTATCGAAGTTCGACTGTACTTGCATACCTGGATTTCGCATTCTCATTCACTAGAAATCTAACTATTATGCATTGCGTAACGGAAACATGAACTGTCTGCTCTAATATTTTGACCATAAGCGAATAACAATCATTCGAGTGACTCTGACATTATGCACGCCTCCTAGAGATCCAGTTGCAATTCCAGGGGGAATTACATTCCTGGTCATATTTGAACTCCCCTCGTATTGTCAGTATAAATAGGAATCATTAAATTTTTATTTTTAATTTATTTAGTACAATATACATTTTACAGTTTTAACGGTACATAACAAAAATAAACATAAACTTACAGGGGCTTTTTAAAAAGAGTAAAGCTTAACTTATACTAAGTAATAAAAAAAGGTAAACAACTAGAATTTAGGATCTTATTTTGTTAATATTTTGCATGTGTATTTGTTTTCAATCCAGTAAAGAAGGAAATAGGGTAACCGGGGCGTTAAGATTGCCGACTAAGACTTTTGGCTCTTAGAAATCGCTTTAGTTGGATTTAATTGCGAATCCGTGGTTTCAAGAACTATATATGTATACAGGGTCACCCAGACCTATTTACCCAGCGATTTGTTCGAAAACAGTTGCTTAAAAAAATGTTTCAGATAAAAAGTGTTTAGTTTTAAAAGTAGATTCTTGAATTTAAAATATAACATATACAGGGTGTGCCATAAATGAGATAATAGATATAACTTTTATTTTTGTAATGCAACACCCCTTATATTTTCCAGTTTTAAAACTCCTCTATTAATTCTACATTAATCTTATGTACTATGTCCTATATCTATCTTAAGCCGTTTTCGATTTATTGGTAGATATTTACTTTTTGCGATTTAAAATGACAATAAGTTTACAACGGTTTATTAAATTACAATAGTCTAACAAATTATAAAAGATGTTCAAATTGATGACCACTTTCAATTTGACACAACTGACATCTTCTCAAAAATTCTGTCGTACAGGAGCTTATAAGAACTTCTCGTGGAATTTCTTGGCAGGCAATGGATATTCTGTTTTTTAATTCTTCCAAGTTGTTTGGCTTTTCCGCATAAACAATTTGTTTTAAATGGCCCCATAGGAGGAAGTCTAAAGGTGAAAGGTCAGGTGACCTAGCTGGCCACCTGACTGGTCCCTGATTCCCTATCCATTTCTCTCCGTATTTGTTGTCCAAATAAAATGATACTTCAACTGAGTTGTGGGGCGGGGCTCCATCCTGTTGCCACCACATATTTAGATAGTCATGCAGTGGAATATCTTCTAAGAATTCCGGTAGGATATTTCTAAGAAAATTCAAATACCTTTCTCCATTTAATGTCCCTTCATAAAAATACGGACCAATTATCCGGCCGTTGAAAATTCCGCACCAAACATTTATTCCCCATATTTCTTGGAAATGTGTCTCGCGTACCCAGTGAGGATTTTGTACAGACCAATAGTGACTGTTATGTCGATTTAAGATTCCATTGTTATGAAATCGGGATTCGTCCGTCCATAGAATTTGTGTCAAAAAGTTCGGATCATCGTGTATCTTTACTGATATCCATGCAATGAATTCAATCCTTCTGTCGTAATCAGTGTTACGCAAACTTTGTACCAGATGAATTTTGTACCGTTATCTACTAAAATGCGTTGAACTGATGATTTGGTAATACCCGTCTCATTGGAAATTAGTTCAATTGATGCGTTAGGATGGATAGAAACAAAAGCGAGTACATTGATAATGTTATCTTCCACTCTAACAGGACGCAACTGCGGTATCCTTTTCGGCTTGGAAAAGCACCCGTTCGAAGTTTTCGTTCCACATTCGCAAATGTTCTTGGCGATGGGGTAGCTCTCTCTGGAAATCGCTCTCTGTACAATGCTGTAGCTCTTCTCGCATTTTTGGTACACTCTCCATAAACTAGCAACATGTCTACGTATTCACTAAAAGTGTATAAAGACGGCATACTTAATAAATTAATTAATTTTGTCTGATTATCATTTGACATTTGTTGTCAAACTAAGTGATCGAAATTGGATACCAAGGCAATTCAACTTGTAACGAAGCAGGTGGCGAAGTAATTAAGTATTATTTCAAATCTCAATAAATACATAAATCACTTAATAAACCGGAAACGGCCTAAGATAGATATAGGATATGGTACATAATATTTATGTAGAATTAATAGAAGAGTTTAAAAACTGGAAAATATACAGGGTGTTCCATTATAAAAATAAAAGTTACATCTATTAGCTTATTTATGGCACACCCTGTATATGTTATATTTTAATTTTAAGAATCTACTTTTAAAACGAAACACCTTTTATCTGAAACAATTTTTTTTTCGACGAACCGTTTTCGAACAAATCGCTGGGTAAATAGGTCTGGGTCAGTGGCGTAGCCAGGTGGGGGCCAGGGGGGGCGACTGCCCCCCGCCCCTCTAGACCAGCGCCCCTGCGCCCAAACAAACCTACCGTATATAAAACAGGTATTATTTACAACATACTATGCTGTGCTTTAAACATTTTTTACTTGCTGGTGTAATTTTAGAAGTCATATTTTAAAATAATAATTGTCCACACTTTTTGTTAATAATTTTTCTGTTCCACAGTGTCAGCGGAGCAGTTATTCTCTTCAAAAGCACTAACACGCTGAGCGCGGCATCCGTTTGTGGCGGCATTTCTTTTATTGTGTCCGTATTGGATATATTCCAGAATTGTTTACTTTATTTTTTAATATTGCAAATGGGCAGATTTCAAACGTATGTTATTTATTTCTGGTACTCATATTCTCCTCTTTGTGGTGTTATTTATCGTTTATTGTCTATGCATGGGTAAACTTGTTAAGAGTAAAAATGGATAAAAAGAAAAAAAGTCAGGTGCTCAGTTCAGGAAGGAATATCGTGAAAAAAAAAATGATGTTAGCGCAACACACAGCCAAAAATTACAAGATTTTTTCAAAAAAACTGCTGAGTAAGAACATTTTTTTATATTGTCATTATTTTTCCTTTCTAGCCTAAAGTTTCAAATATGGATTTGTTTGTTTATTGTTGTGTGTTTTTTTTTTTAATAAAAATGTTTTAAGAAATAGAGCGCCCCTTTAAACGTTGGCCCCCCCCGCCCTGAAAGGTTGACTACGCCACTGTTGGTCTGGTATATATATATATATATATATATATATATATATATATATATATATATATATATATATATATATATATATATATATATATATATATATATAAAAAAAAAAAAAATTTTTTTTTTTTTTTTATATATATATATATATATATATATATATATATATATATATATATATATATATGTATATTTATACATATATATATATATATATATATATATATATATATATATATATATATATATATATATATATATATATATATATATATATATATATATTATATATATATATATATATATATATATATATATATATTTGTTTGTCCTAGATTAAGAGCGCCCGGGGGACGTCTGGAAGAGGTTTTTAAAAAGGGTCTGAATAAAACCCGGACACCTTTTTTAAGAACAAAAAAAAAATATTTGAAATGCGTATAGTGTCGTTCCATATCTTGAGCCAACCAAAAATATCATTTTTCACCAAGGCAACGCCAGACGACATGTGGTCAAAGTAACTGTAGACCTCCATGGCCTCCAAGATCGCCATGTGTGCGACAGATTGTGGAACTTACAGCACACCCTTTAGACTTGGGAGATAATGGAGAGGATATACGAGTATACTACCTCATCAGATCAATACCCAGACTTATTAATCAGTGTCTTAAAAACTCATCCAATTTGGCTGAACACCTAATAATTTATTGGTTATTGTCTGCTTCACATGTAAGCTTAAAAGAAATAAAATATATAGTATGTTAATAGGTGTTTACCTTTCTTTGTCACTTAGTATATTCGTGAAAGTAATATAGGAACTTAAAAAGATAAAGGCACATATTAAAAAAAAACCTAGAAATGTGTTTTTATAAGGGCTGATCGGTTTTTTATTTTTTTTTTTTTATTCTAGTTGAAGAATTGTATAGTGCTGTAATTTATTTGTCATTGAATATAACGTAATCAAAAATTATTTGTTTTACATTATAAATTAATATGACCTTGTAGAATGTACTGTCGAGTACTATAAATGCAAAGAAAACGCAGTTTTCAAATTAATGTTATTAAAATGTGTTGTAATTTCTAGCTAATTCGAATTGCTTTTAAAGGATTAATCAATCATTTCTTTTTAAAACAAAAAATTTTAAAACCTATCTTCTAATATTTTTAAAAATGTATCCGTTGTTGTTATATTTATTACTTCTTTTTTAAAATACATGCCAATTTTTAGTCTGGCACTGTAGGAAACCCAAAAGCAGTAATGTTAAGTCATGACAACTTAACCTATGACGCCATGGCGATATGCGAAAGACTGAGACTAGCACGAGGAGAGGAAACTCTCATAAGTTACCTTCCCTTAAGTCACGTAGCCGCTCAGGTGGTGGATATATATCTTTCAATGTGCGCAGGCGCAGCTGTGTACTTTGCAGACAAAAATGCCCTTAAAGGCACCCTACTAAATACATTATTAGAGGTAAAACCTACAAAGTTCTTAGGAGTGCCCAGAGTATATGAGAAAATCTACGAAAAAATGCAACAAGTTGCTGCGCAGAATGGGTTTATAAAGAAGGCGATAGCTACGTGGGCTAAGCAACATACTTTACAACACCATCTTAATCTAATAAACGGGTAAGTAAATAATTTATAAAATATATAAATGTAGCAGTTTAAGGAATTTTCTACTTACCCCGTATTATATAACCAAAGTCCAAAATTTTATATTTTTTCCTGTACTCCTAAGGAAGAAAAAAATGCTTTAAAAGTTGAAATCATCAGGTAAGTGGTGCTAGTAAAAATTCTTGAGTTAGGTTTTAATTATTTGACTCTAATAACTTTTAAAATTACATACAACTTACGAATAACACATTCGAATTTTTATCCTAAGCCCCTTTTTTATGACCTCTTTAAGCCTGGACATCAAAGGATTCATAGAGTGATCCCATTTTGATTGCAAAAGGAAAAAACTTATCACTTACGTGAAAAGTTTTTCATATGTGACCAACATCAATATGTTACAACCTTTTTTATTTTTTAAAATTTTAAGGTAACCTTTTTCAAAAAGTGTTAATAGGGACACAGAGCAACAGCAGATTTCCTAGGTTGAAATAATGCAATGTACCTAAACTTGCCTTATGCCAAATTTAATAACTAAGATACAGGGTGTCAAACTTTTAATTTTGTTTTCGTTTTTTTGGAATAATTTTCTATAAAAGATATAGCGGTAAAAATTGGGATCTGGGGCTTTGAGCCAGAAATTCGTGCATGTTTTTGCTGCTGTTGAGAGCCGCTCTGTCAAATTTTTAGAATGATAACTTTTTTAAACCTAGTATATTGACCTGTTTATTTAACAATCAGTTACTATAATTACCTCTATCAAAAATGATACTTCATTAGAGTTTTTGGAAGCCAATATAATCGCACTTTTAAGGACCCCGCAATTTTCTTATGGAAAATGGGTTTTGGCCAATTGTTTCAAACTTAGCATAGGATGAAAAGTCACCACGAGCACAAAACCCAAAAACCCCCCTAAACCCCCCAAAATCACCCTCAAAGATCCCCAAGTGACCTTTGAGGATGATTTTGGGGGAGTTGGAAAAATTTCGACTTTTGTGCCCGTAAAGACTTTTGATCAGCGTGTTGAGAACTATTACTATGCAAATTTTGAAAACATTTGGCAGAAATCCATTTTTCATAAGACAATTGCGGGGTCCTTAAAAGTGCGATTATCTTGAAAACAGTTGCTTCTAGAGACTTAAATGAAGTATACATTTTAAATGCAGAGAAAATTATAGTAACCTATTTTTTTTATAAACAGGTCAATACATTAAGCTTAAAAAAAGTTATGTCATCTAAAACAGGTGAGGTAAGCCGTAGCTGGCGCCTTCTACTACAAACATCAAAAGCATGGACGAATTTGAATTTATTACCTTAAAGAACCCCCAGATCCCTAATTTTGTACCGCTATGTCGTTTGGTTAGAAAATTATTACAAAACGAAAAAAAAATTAGTTTGGCACCCTGTATCTTAGTTATTAATAATCTTTGGCATAAGGCAAGTTTATGTAAATTGCATTATTTCGAGCTCAAGAATCTGCAGTTGCTCTGTTCCCCATTACTTTTGGACACCCTGTATATAGGGCTGCCATCCGTCCGGTTTCTCCGAATTTGTTATAGATTAAGAGCGTCCGGGGGACTTCTGGAAGAGGTTTTTAAAAAGGGCCTGAATAAAACTCGGACCCTTTTTTTCAAGGGAAACCCATTAATTAAAAAATAAACAATAAATTCAAATAAATCTTTCTCAAAATATTATTCGTTATCGTTAATTATATTCTGAACTGCTTAAAATGGAAATAAATTTTAAAAAAGTTATTTTCCCAGTCACGCAGCAAGGGACGAAGGCAAAAACATCACTAAACGTACACATAGTTTTTTCTCTGATCAAAATTAAGTATTTTAGAAAAATTTAAAAGCCTAAAAATACCAAAATAGGTAAATTGAAGCTTAATAAGTTTACTTTTAATTTCTAATTTATAAACAGTTTGAGGTTTTTAGTGACATATGTTATAACCTAGGAAACTAAGATAACAAGCTGTTTAAACCAATAAAAAATGTAAATGATGTTTTAATTTTTATTTTAAAAACTTTGTTTAGGGGTTTCCGGAAAAAAAAACATTTTACCCAAATGTCTGGGGCTTTTAAATTTTTTGTCTGGGGTCGGCAATTTAGGTAATGGCATCTCTACATGATATTATGACGCCAACAGACAGACAGGTAAAAATGGGAAATCATACTGTTCTAGAGGACACCCACATGAAAAGATCTGCAAAAATCTCGAGCTGTATTTTTTCCTACTTATATAACTTCCTTCATGGTTTGCGAAGCAACAAAAAAGATTATTCATTCACTACATTTTTAAAAACACCATAAAGAGGGGAGAGCACAATAAGAATCTAAAAAAAAACAGCAAATAATGTATCAAAGCAAATTATTATTAATAATTGTGGGAATATTCTTATTTTGTCTGAGCCTAAAAAATATTTGGGACTAGTAATACTTTGCTCAAAAGCAGTCAACATTTTTGTACTAAATCTTTTCTATACCCACCCTTTTAAATCTCCTGTTAACTCTTGATTTGTAACCGTTGCTTCTGTACCTCATAAAATGTAAGATATTGGTTATTTTAATGCCACGATATCCTCTGGAAAGGAGGGCAATCGTCTTCAAAAAATGTGCTCCTGAACTTTCACCTATCATGACTAGTCTGTTTCGGATTTCCTATGACAGAGGAGGTTTTCCGGATAGCTGGAAGCTGTCCACTGCGCTGTGTTAATGTCAAAATTACATTACATTGGCAAAATAAATAGTTAGGTTTTAGATTTTGTACCTTATCTTCTAATAAGTACCCTCCTTCCTTAAATACATAAATAATGTATTTTATTTTAAATAACTCTTTGGTATTTTACTCAACTTTTATGGTATCAATATATACAAGTTATTTAATAATATTTAACTGTATTGCTGTATATCCTCAAAAATATTTAGTTTAATTTTAGAATTCACTCGAAATCATGGGCATACTCGCTGGCAAAATCCATAATCTTTAGCAAAATCAAAGAGGCTCTGGGTTTCCAGAGATGCACTTTCTTTTGTTCAGCAGCGGCACCCTTAGCTACAGATATCAAACAGTACTTTATGAGTATAGATATACCAATCATGGAGTGCTTTGGTATGTCAGAAGCTAGTGGTGGACATACATTGGCTGTAGAATCTGCTAATAATCTAGATAGTATAGGTAAGATTTAATTATTGTTTATTAGAACTATCAAACAGTCTAAAATACTCTTCTCAAAAAAGTATAATTTTGTTCAAATTATGTGCCACATTTTTACGCTCTAAAGCTTACAACCAGCAAAGCAAGACCAAGACCAAGACCGGGCTATTCTTGGTCTTGGTCTTGCTGCAAGAGTATTGCTGGTCTCGCTTTTTTTTGGTAGTAATAATTTAAACTAAGCAATCTTGAATAAAATATATTTTTTTAAACTTAAATATAAGTAAAGATGGGACTATATTTTTTTGCTTTAAAATTTTAAAATATACTAATTTTAACCTTAAACGTACATTTAAATTATTTGATTAAAAAGTATATTTTAAATGTAGAGGTTTATTTATTTATATCGCTTTATTTTTAGTTGAATTAAGACACAACCTGCGTTTGTACATTTAGTGCCATATAGAAACATTTTAGTGATAAAAAATATTTAAATTTTCTTTAAAGAAGCATATAAAATTAAAGCAAGTACAAAACTGCGTACTGTGTGAGGAGAAAAAAACAGACTTTAAATTTCAACCAGATGTGAAATTTCCGTAAAAATGATTTTGATATATAAACATTGGTTTCTGATTAAAAAAAAAGTTATTTAAAAACTTTTCAGTCTATATGAACTTTTAATCTTCAAATTGGTGAAACATTGTTTGTAGAAATACTTTATAAACATTCTGCATATAAAAGGTGGCTTGAAAAACTAAACACAAAAATTATAGACAAAAAGGACATAAAATGTAAAATTATTTTCTATCCAGAATTTTTCGAACAATCCACTGCCACTCAAGAAAACTCTCTTATTTTTAGCTTTTAACCTAAAATAAAAATGTGTGGCAAAAATCAATTTAAAAATTCGTCACCCTGTATATTATAAACTGTCATATAGGAACAATGTCCACGTAGATGGTTTTTAAATATCATTTTCGGTTTGGACAAAAATAACGTCATCATTATTCTTTCGGCATTGTTTTGACTTTTCTGTCTAAACCGGAAGTGATATTTAATTTATATAGAAAGTATTCCTTTATGACATTACAAATATATTTTTTATTAATCCATTACTTTCACATTAATATCTTAGTTTTAAGAAGATTAGATTGCTGTCACTTTTTACTGTGTGGAACAAAAAAATGTATTTCTGGATTTTGGAATTTTTTTATCCATCCTGTAAGTGGCATCACTAGATGGGTTATTAAAAAAACACTAAGAATATGAAAGTAATTTTCAGCTTCTATAACTTTTCTACCCCTAGTTTTTTTCTGTTGTAAACGGTTTCGGAGATATCGAGCTTTGTCGGACCATTGAGTCACCATCTCATTATTTATTAAATTTACTCGTTATCGTTGTTCGAGAACTATAAATATAAAAGAACAAAGTGATCGATTTAATTATTATTTTATTAGAGGATATCTTACTTATTAAATAATCGCTTTTTTTTGGCAGTTCTCGACATATTTTTTGTCTGTCATCTCGGTATAAAATACCTCTGTATAAATATGAAAATTGAATATAATAATATTTAAATAAAGTCGCAGAAGTGCAAGAGTCTTGCAGGTCGCTCTTGGTCTTGCATAGTCTTTCACACTCCGGTCTTGGTCTTGGTTTTGCTACAAGACCAAGACCAAGACCGCAAGACCAACACCGGTCTCGCTCATCACTAACAACCAGTATGTAGTAATGAGTAAGTAAATCAATATAGAGTCCTAAGATAATTTTGAGCAGATCTATTAAACAAATGTTCGAATTATAAGCAACTTTAAGAACACATTTTGGTTCTAACTTCTAACTAATTTGATATGTGTGTTTCTGGGTAGTAATGATGCAACGGAAAATTAACTGAAAGAAAAACTCATGTCGTATCAGCATACCTAATCAACGCTATAAATCGCAAAATCACGATAGCGCTAAAGAAGCTAAAACTTCTTTGTAAAAACTACAAAAACGAATATTAAACAGCACAAATATTCAATTTCATAGATCATAATTCCTGACTACTGCCGTAAATTACGCAATAAACCTTGCATTTAGTACATATTTATCTCTGCTGCTAACTTTTAATAACATATACCGTGGTAGCCATTTAAAAATTATATACCAAGTGTAAATAAGTAAAACCAGCGTAAGTTAATATCATCTAAAGATCTAAAATGAGACTAAACGAAACAATCATAATTTAATAACATTTGGCAACTTCTTTAAAAAAATATTTGTATTTTTGTACCGCTATTGGATTGATTGAAGAATTGATAATTTTTAATTAAGCAAGCTTTGATTAAATTAAAAAAGCAATATTGAGTGGCGGCTCAAATATAACAATATAAAAGTCAGGTTGGCGGTAATATCCTGGACGAGAGAACAGACCAGATGATTCCCCAATACTCATTCAACAAAAACTTCGAGGTAAAAATTCCAGATCGAAGTGAGTGGCAGCAACCCGACCTTCCCGGTTGGAGACATCATCTGGTATACGGATGGCTCCAAAACCGAGCAGGGAACTGGAGCGGGCGTGTACAGTGAAATGAGGAATACACAATTCTCCATTCCACTAGGCACACACAGTTCTGTATTTCAAACGGAAATATATGCTTTACTGCACTGTGCAAAAGAAAATAACAGCAGGCAGCCAAGCGTCACTAGGGGCGTCCAAGGTGACATGGGAATGCCAAAAAGAACTGGAAGTCCTGGGAGAACGCAACAGAGTAACTTTCTTGTGGTTACCAGGACATTCGGGGATAGAAGGCAACAAAAAAGCGGATGAGCTAGCGAGACAGAGATCATCCACACCATACTTTGGGCCAGAACCTGCCCTTGGAGTGACCAAAACCAAAGCACGAGGGCAAACCAGGGAATGGATCCGAAACAAACACGAAGAATACTGGGGAAACCTCAGTAGAATAAGACATGGAAAAAGCTTCATAAGAGACCCATCCAAAAGAACGAAGGAAGAACTAGTAGACAAAGTAGGAAAAGACTTCGCATAACTTACCAACAGGGCATGATAACCTAAGAGGACACCTACACAAGATAGGCTCATACAATGGGGACCCAAGTCGCAGAATGTGCGAGGATGGGGAAGAAACAGCCTACCATATCCTGTGCGAATTTAAAGCATTGAATCACAAAAGACAGGCATTATTTGGGCAACCGGAAATGAGCCCACAGGAATATATCAACCAACAAGTCTCGGGGTTATACAGACTTGTAGAAGGAACAAAACTAATGGGAGGATTGATATAAAAGACAATGGGAGATTAGGCACAAAAAGCCCATGAGGCTGCGCTGCCTCCGGTAGTTAATCAAGACGACTCCCAGGGAAGAAGAACAGAAGAAGAAGAAGAGTGGCGGCTCAAGAATTTTATTTTTTTTTATCTAAAAAGTGGGGTATAGGACCCACACGAAATAGATACCAGAAGCTATTGATCTCAAAGGGAACTCTTTGCTAAAAAAATCATTTTGGAATTTGCGAAAAAAAGTTGTTTTCTGCAGCGCTCCTAGAGAAAAAACTAAGTTCAAAGAGCTATTCCTCTATTTGTATTTTTTTCGTGAATTTGATCAAATTTTGTCGTCAAATCCCAAATTTCGCAAAATAATCTGTGTTTTTCTAAAAACCATAGCCAACAAAAAATGCAGATGTTTTGCGAAATTTGGGATTTGACAATAAAATTTGATAAAATGTACGAAAAAATACCAATAGACAATTCGCCTTTGAAACTTAAATTTTTCCGTGGGAGCGCTGCGTAAAAAATCAACTTTTTTTTACGAATTCCAAAATAAAAATTTTCTTTACCAAAGTGTTCCTCTTAAGGCCAATAGCATCTGGTATATAATTGGTGTGGGTCCCATGTGTAACTTTTTAGACAAAAAAAATTGAAAATCCCCTCTCGTAATAATTATGTATTTTATTAGCATTGTCCTGTTCGATTATAACTAACTAACAGAGTTCATACACGATTTCTACAGTTCCATTTTAATCGCCGGTTGAGCAACACAGTGGAAGGTCTCTTGCACTGGTATTGTGTCAGATAGCCAGTGCTACTGAACAAAAAGTTGGCCTCAGTAGTTGTTACCAATTTGACGTTAAGTAATTGAAAATTTGTTACTCAGTCAAGTTTGCCTACAATTTGTTGACAATCTACCACCGCAAATGGCATGGAAATTTTCAGCAGCATTTGTAGTCGAAAACCGTACAATTTACCGACAACAACTTGCACCATAACTTTTTGTAGCCAGTTGTCCTCCAGTTGTAAGAAATTTACTGCCAATTTTCCTACAACTTTTACTTGACAACTTGACCACAATTTGCGGAGGTAGGTTCCGGACTAATTGCTTCTTTCTTCTTTAAGCTTTGTGTATAATAATGTATATTCTCTCTTAGGTCATACATTTTTAACAACACTACCTTTTTCTTAGGTATGACAATCCCTGGGTTGAAAACCAAAATTTACAATCCGGATACGGAAGGTCAGGGAGAAATATGTATGTTTGGTAGACATGTCTTCATGGGCTATGTAAATGAGTTGGAAAAAACGAAAGAAGCTATAGACGAAGAGGGGTGGTTGCATACTGGAGACTTGGGACGAGTTGATGCAAAAGGATTTGTATATATTACTGGAAGACTAAAAGAATTGCTCATTACAGCTGGAGGAGAAAACATTCCCCCAGTAAGTTAACAAAATTAAAAAAATACATATGTATAATATAAATTAAATAATTGTACTTAAAAATATGTGATTTCGTAGGTTCCAATAGAACAAAGTCTAAAACACGAACTGCCGCATATCAGCAACGTCTTCCTTGTTGGTGACAAACGAAAATTCCTATCAGTTCTGGTAACTCTTAAAAGTGAAGTTAAACCCGACGATGGTACGCCACTGGACACATTACAACCAAGTGTTCAAAATTGGCTGACATCTTTAGGATGTCCCGCAACAACTGTTACAGAAGTACTTAAAGCCGGTCCTGATAAAAAATTAATGGCAGAAATTCAAGCCGCTATAGATCGGGTCAACCAGAAGGCCACATCAAGAGCGCAAAGAATACAGAAAGTCTCTATTTTACCGGCTGATTTTTCACTACCTACCGGCGAGTTAGGTAGGCAACTATAAATGCATTCAATAGTATTTTTCAAGCATTGATGGAAAGAAACATAATTTAATGCGGAATATAGTTTCCTTTATTAAATTATAAAAGTCTTTGTTTTAAAGAAGTGTTTTTTCTTATGATCTTGTAATCTCTGATTATTATTTGTTCCAGTATTAACAGCTTTTACATTTTTTCATCGATTACTATAAAATTTTAGTTAGAGAGAGATATTTTTATTATTTCGAAGACGAGAAAAGAAATGAGATATATTTTTCCCCACACTGAAGAGAGATAATTGTTAAAGTATATGTGAAGTAATTTTAAAAAACTAGTTTATCACAAAATTGCTAAATTAAATGCAAGGCTCCCTTCAATTAAGCACGTGTTTAAAAAGTCAAATAAAAAAAGTAGATGAGAATATTTTTCTTGTAAACACATTTTTATTTTTAGGTCCCACAATGAAAGTTAAGAGAAGAGTCGTGGAGCAAAAATATTCAGAAATTATTGAAGCAATGTACAGTTAATTAAATTTTCTGTAAGATAAGGTTATATTTTGTAAATTATTTAAATAAAATGACATGGTTATTTAAATAAAACAAGTTTTATTTTTTCAAAATATTCTTCGCTTACAAAAAAAAATATAAATAATACCGTTAATATATAAATTTAAGTAGTAACTATCTTACATGGTCTTTAAAAAAATAAATAGATGAATGGTATACATATATGCAATATAAACATTTATACATTCAGTTTCGGTTAACCTAAATTAACCAGTTCTACAGATACAACGCTAAAAGGGTCAATACAATGTTTTAGTATATTATTAAAAATACCATCATTGTCAAAATTTTTAATTAATACTTCTTTACTACTTTTATTACAATAATAACCTAAATTTGCTTATATTTTAGAGATGTTAAAAATAAACATCTATTTACAAAAATACCTTTAAAAAACTGCAAACAATTTGTTTTAACACAGGGTTCCAATTCAATCAACCTTATTTTTATACAAAAAAAATGTAATGTTTTGAGGATCGTGAAATAAAAATTGGTTTTTGGAAAAAGTTTGGTTTAAAATTTACGTTTTAACCTTCTCTTTAGAAAAAAAGCTTATGTAACAAAATATTCTGACAATTTTTTTCTAGTTATTACAACATGATTTGGACACAATGTGAGGGGATTTTGATTGTCGAAACCAGATCAATCCAAGTAACCATACATGAATTAACTAGGTCTTATGCGAAAAAAAAAATTAATACAAATTTACCCTTGGATCATTGATTTTGATTTTTTTTTGATTGCCTGAAATTAATCTACATTTGTCAATAAAATTCTACTCTTAAAAAACATATTTCTTAGGCAAAACCTGTTGTCAATTCCTGCCAAGAATAACGACAAATATTCTTTAAGCTACACTTAAAAAATTCTTTAACTTTTTTATAAATGCTTTTTCCCGAGTTTTATTAAATGTTTACCAAACAGAAAATTAGGGTACCATAAATAATTATTTTAAAGGAATAACTTTGACAATATAAAACCTCTTCCCATTCTTTTTTAAACATATTCTTTATATAATGTTAAATAAACTAAATAACTATGCCAACTCTAGAAAAAGCTGATAAATACTTTTTGGTGGTGACTCAGTCACATTCCTAATTTTATTCATTAAAAATAATTTAATTTCAAATAAAACAGTGTTCTAGCACTTCGCGCATACTGGAAATGCTCATCGCTTACTTTCTACACGTCGATCGATTTTAAGAACCACTATGAACAACCATTATCAAATATAGGCCTAAGAAATAGATACAGATAATACTGACTTGGCAATTGTTGAAGAAAAACAAAATCTGTTTTGGTTATTTCTGTAGAATTGTTTCAAACAGAGATTATTTTACAAATTCTTGTATAAATGATCCAAGTAATACATCTGGTCTAACTCCGTGTACTTCTAAATGCTTCTATGGTAATTTATAAAAATGTTGATTTACAAAAAAAACTTTCAAACAGGGCTTTCCCTTTTAATACGTTTAATTATTAAGCCTATAGGAATTTAATCATCACTTTTCATAAAAATATTTAAGTACTACAAGTTAATTTATTATTTCTAATCCTAATCTTTTAAAGCTATATTTTAGTCTCAGATTATAATTTTATTATACATAGTAAATATATCTCCACAAATGTATCTGTATGTTTGTATTTTGGCGACAACAATGCATTGGGCCGGTTGTTGATATATTTACTTTGTATAAAAACCCTGTTAAAAGCATCAGAAAATAAATATAAAATATCTATAGAATTGGTTAAACTAAGTCTTATAGCATGGTAACGAAATGCTAGCTTGACTGACAAGGCTCTGTCTCAGCAGTACTATCACTACTATCAGAGTCCTTATTGCAACACTTGCACTGTTGTTGATGTGTTGGAGCAGGTTTTTGCCTGGTTCGATTACATTTTGAGTTTCTATGACACTTGCTTCCACACTTACTAGCACGATACACTGGTGTCACTAGTTCGACCTTAATGTTTGCTGTCGCGGTCACTTTAGTAGTGAAGGGTCCACTGGAACTTGATTCCGGACTACTGTATTCCACTGTTACTTGTGGCTCAACTACTATACTCTGGTTACAGCTCTCCTCAGTTATGGTGGTTAAACTGGTTTCCCTTGTAGCTTTGTTCGAGGTGTTTTTTCTTGACGGTCTGGAAAAAACCTTGGGTTTTTCTGGAGCCGGAGGTGGTGGTGGTGGAGGAGGAGTAGAAATTCTGTCATCATGATCTGTGGGGACAATTTCGGCCTTAGGACCAATCATGGCTAGCATTAGTGGGAAAAATATAAGAGAGTTTGCAAACGATGTTGCCACAGAAGTAGCTAGGAACATAAACAGGTGATTGTGAATAAACTCAAAATCTGATACTGTCAAAACTAGGACGGAAATTAAAAGTCCTAAATCACCCTTTAAAATTGGGTCAGCACTGATTTCCAAAGACATTTTAACTCTCCTTTCCCTGCTCCCAACAGCGCTTAGAAATCCTGTGGTGAGCAAGAGGACGTTCCTACCTACGATAATAAAATGTAGTGCTCCCATAGTGCCACTAAAAGCATTTATATTAACAAAACACAAAGGGAGCATGGCTACCACTGTGCTAAATAAGGAGCACCACAATTTTGACCATCTCACTAGTACGCATGCCACTAATGCTGCTGCGGCCAGAGTTAGAAGTAGCTGTGCTGCTATTAACCTATCTAAATATAGGAACTGATTGAAGTAAGCGAAAATAAGCCCAACAGGGTAATTTTTAAGTCCTCTATTATTAAATTCTTCCGAAATATCTTTAATTTGCTTCAGGGTAGTGATTATATCGCCAGTGTTTTTGAGATTTTTGAGGTAGAATGGCATTTGTGCATAAGTTAACGGTTGCGATCGTGGAATTTTTAGATCATACTCTACTTTTAAACTATAGTACTCAAATGGTTTGGGAGTAAGATTTGCTTGACTAGTAGAATAGGAGATTTGGTCATTGCTGTTCCAAACTGACAAGTAGTTGTAAAAAGCTTTAGGGTCAATAATGCCCTCATGTACCAGTCGTTTCTTTAGTATTTGACTCTTATCTACTGGAAACTCCACAATGCCAGTCTGTGCCATTAACTTAAAGGCTAATACTGCTTTTTCTGTTGCGTTTGAAAACCACTTTTCACTATTCAGACAGTTTGCACTTCTGCTTTGGTCAAACTCTTGCTGTAAATCCAGCAAATAATCTCTAAAGTTACTTAACCAAAAATCATTCATATTTAACCCTCCATTGGAGTCCTTAAGCACATGAGGAACGTGGGAAAGTGATGAGTGATATTCATAAAGCAAAGGTTGATTAAATGGGTACTCCGATTCCGTTGTTACCAAGTAAAAGTTATAAAAGCCAAAGTAATTATCTTGTGCTTCAAGGTATTTATATTCCTGAGTATTTTTTGGCAAAAACGATGATAATTTGACATCAAATTTCATTTTGAGACCATTAAATACAAAGAATATCACCAATATGGTGTACGCTAAACACACCACCACCTTTACAAAAGGTTTCAGTAACACTGATTTGAAGTACCGCGTTGCAAAGTAGGATATAATACTTTTCTTCTGTTGACAAATAACCTCGGCTGTCAAAAGGCTAGCTCCATGTTCCTGAAAAGAAAAAAAGCAACAGGTTAGTATAATTTAAAAAAAACTCCTTAATTTTAAACTATCTTCAAATCAATTGCAGAAGTGCCTACATTACAAAAGGGCAAAATATCCATAAAATTAACCACAAATAGTGCAATAATTTACTTTTACAATAATTTATTTTTTAAAATGGGTCAAAGATATTTTGCTGAACTGTTTTCTTGACATCTACATCATTTTTGAAAAGTGATACTTTTAAAAATATCGTTTTTTCATATTTAGCAAATAAGTAATTGTTAAACTGGGGATATGTTCTATATTGTTGAGGGTAGAAATTGGTAAAAGGCCAGTTTATTGACTCTTATAACTTGCGGATAAACTTCAAAAATACTTTTAAAGTTGACAAGGTGAAGTGAAAAAAATATAAAATGAACTGATAATTAAAATAAGAATTATTTAAATTTGGATTTAAAAAAATGGTAAAATGTTATAATTTTTATATATACAGGGTGTTAAAATTTTTATTTAATTTTTCTATTTTTTAAATAAAATTTATGATAATGTAAATATTGGTATCCGGGTGTTTTTTGTCATAACGGATTCGAATCTAATCTTATTACGGCTCTTACTGTAGGGGGCGCTACCTACACGTCTTTTCACTATTTTGAACAATCACAACTTTTTGGTACGGCCCTGTATTACATTTTTGAGTAAATTAAATAATTGTTTTTTCATTTTTACATCAAAAAGGTATACTTGTTAAAAGTTGATGTGAGCAATTGTTTTTGAGATATTTGGATTTAAAAAAATTACGACGCACCTAATTTTATTATAGCAAAATTTAAAAAAAATAAAACAAAAGGTATAACTAAACAATATGAATTTTAGTTTTTAATAATATTATTGTCCTTAAATTATGTTCGGGAAACATAAGCTAGGTTTTATAATTTTTAAAAATTCTACCATTCACTTCTAAGCACATGTCAGCTCTGTGGTGAACACCCTGTATCTCGGAAACGAAGGCCTTGCAGACTCATATTTGTATAAACTTTTATGTTTATTTTTGGACCCTGACTACGTACCTACCTGAAGTATTGACATTTCCTTATGAATCACCCTGTATATATATATATATATATATATATATATATATATATATATATATATATATATATATATATATATATATATATATATATATATAATATATTTTATAATTTTTAAATTTTGATTGCTGTTAAGTATTTTTTAGGTTGATCTGTAAGTTTGTTAAAGTCAATTGACTGAGCATGCCCCATTCTGTGTCCTAGAACCTGGTTCAAAGTGTATATATACCAACTTGGCGAGAAACCCAAAAATGTTTTTAAATAATTAAAAAAAAAACAAAATATTCGGTCCACGGAAAGAATATTTATATTTGTTAAAACTAATATGTCGCATGGAAAATAATTAGCATCAAAAAACGTAGTAAAATTTAAAAATAACCCAGGTAAAAATATTTTTGTAAAAGTAAGTTACTTCAAAATAGAAAATTCTCAGATAATGTATAACAATTTATTTTTTGGTCACATCAGTTATTTTTAACTCTAATAATAAGAACAAAAAATATTCTGTGGTAACATGCAAAATGAATGTATTACAAAAAATTTTCCCAAAATCTACAATTAATAAATTTAACGATTTGGTACTTTAACAGGTTCCTCTTATACCTTTCGCCGATAATAATAGCAGTATATCAATGATCCTATACCTGTGAAGAATTATATGCCTTCGAAATCAAAAAAAAAAAAAATGAACAAAAAAACTAGACAGTAAAGACAGTGAAAAAAATTTTTGCCCGCAAAAACACGCGTTGTAATGTAACTATTAAAAATTATTTCTTCTTAAAATGACCATAACTACATTCAACTTTAATATAAATATGGCAACAAGGTATTTCTTTCCGTCTAGGCACAAACATTACGAAACCCAAAACGAATTTTTGACCTACGCGCGTTGTAGAGTCTTTGAAAAATCACCGACAAAGAGAAGTACTTCCTTTGGAATGCCTTTTAGACTGAACAACTCATTCACTCTTCCATACCGAGTTAATGTTCCGATAAATGAAAAAATTTAATATAGTGATTACATTTAAACATCGATCAGATGAACATATTTAAAAAAATATAACAGAACCGAAAAAGTCTAAAGATATTTAGAAAGATATTACAAATAAATAGTAAAAAATTAAGGAAAATCTTGAAACAAAGTTGCTTTTTTGTGTTTTTACCACTTTGATTCTAACCTTATTTAATGTGATTAATTGTGTTTTTTTTTCTATAATCGACAATTTCTATTAGGTAAAATTAATGAAGCTTAAGGCTAAAGTACCCAGGGTAGATTTAGCAGAGTAAGAAGTAGTTTATTAAAATGGGACTTAAAAGATGTAAAGATTTCAGTAAGTAAGTAAATTCAAGGCTTCTTCGGATAAACTGTAAACGAATACATGAAAGCAGAACTCCGTGTTTACAAAAATTATTTTAAAACTTGAAATAATTATCCCACTACTAAAATTTTATAATACACTTTCTACATAATAAATTACGTTTTTTAAATGGAAAAGACAACAATCCGTAATTATTACTCCATCAATCGGTAGCAAAAGGAATAAAACGGCTTTTTAAAACCTGAATAAATGTAACATGTAGAACTATCAAGCCGACTAAGCATTCAAATTAACATGATTTGTTTGTTTTGCTTATATAAAACATTAAAGTCGGTGTATGCAAATCACTGTATTTACTTGCATACTGAGGCCCTATATGAGCTTTGATTCATTAGAGGCCATTTTTGTTTGTAATGACTTAATTTTTTTAAATAGCTTCATAAATATTTAGTTAAAAGTTTACTTAAGGCCAAATGCTTTGTTAACGTTCGTTACTAGCAACTTAAAATATTAATACAAAGAAAATATTATTCGAAATTAATTTCAAGAAACAAATTTTACGATTCCTTTTTCGTTTTTGGTTTCGATTGAAAATGTATTGATTTAAAAATAATATTTTTAGAAATATTTCACGATAAAACGTAATTATAATAACAGCTTTTTATTGTTAGCCAAAACTAAGAACATTTAATTTTAATTATGTAACAATAACGATGTTAAAAAAAATAGGGGTCACGCATCCATAATTTTATTTGTTTTGTTGTAATAATTATACAATAATGTGTAAAATAAAATACTCTCTACTCCAAAACCACTTTTATAAAAAAATAAGTTTTTAATCTGATTATTTTTTTTACTTTAATATTTTCAATTGAAGCTAACTAACTGTGCATTTACCCATAACGGTATTTTTATTACTATCTATATGGACCTTGTCTAAGTATATAAAAGCGATAACAAGAAACATTCACAAAGAAAAAGCACAATTTTATTATATTATATTCTTTAAGTTTTGTAAAAATATTATTACCCATTACTCCCATTAGTAATCAAGCTGTATGATGTTCGTATTTAACTTTACATTACTGCTAGCTTTATAATTATTGCAACTAGCCATCTAGCAACATTTTTCCGTTGTTTTAAGAAATTACAGTGGAAAAAAAAACATTTTATCCAAACAACATCATTTATTTGTTTTTTTGCAACATAAACTCAAAGAAACTACAGAACTTTTTCAGAAAAACTTTAATAATGTTTGGTGGATACATTATTAACAGTTTTTCTACAGTCAATTTAAAACACTTGGGTAAGCACAGTGTGCAAGATAACTGGTTATTTCTCTGTTACTTTGCACTTTTCTCTACATTGTCTATAGAAAAATTTCTAATTAAGAGTAAAAGAACCATTAAAGACATGGCACTCAGGAATTATATATTATTAATAATATCGAGTGTCACATTCTGAAACGTATAAGAAAACATTTTTTATTTGCACCTTTTTAATTTGCCGCGGTAAAAATAATATTCTAGTGTGCTCACTAAGCAGAGCTGGTAGCAACAATAATAAATAATTTAGCAATATAAAATTACATACTTAAACAAATGAATTATATATTTTTTGTTAGTTAAAAATTATTATCTGTTCTTTACTTACAGGATTATTATTATTATTATTTTGCGTAGCTGCCGCTTTTCCTTTGGTTTCACTCCTAAAACAAGGAACATCAGACTTCCGACATCTTTGTTCCAGAGCCAGCAAACATGGAAACACGATCAACAGGGCTGCGCCGTGAAAGATCACCATTACTGCACACTGCAACGCGAACACTCTCAGCGCAGGAACTGGCAAAATGGCGGCCGCTAGGAAAGTAGCTGAGTTTATTAGCATGGCCGACACTATGCTTGGACCAGTTCTTAACAAAATTTCCGGTGGAGTTAAGTTTTTAGTATGCGTGCTTAACAAAAGGAACATTTCGCGCATCGCGAGGCCAACCGTTACGAACGGCAACACATGCGTACTAAGTAAGTTCATTGGAAGCCCGATTAAGCTACAAACACCTAAGGCTGCTGCAGCAGTGCTAGCTAAGACTAGAGTTCCGATAGCAGCTAACGTTGACTGGATTACCCACCCGTACACCGCCACGACTGCTATCACTATTCCGATTTTTATCGTATCTGTTTTTGAGTATTCTTTAAGAATTTTATTTACGTTCGCGGTCGAAAATGTTATAAAGAGGTATGATGAAGATGAGGTTTTCTTGGCCTTTGAGAGACGGTCCACTTCCTGAAAAAAAAAACAATCATAGAATTTGAAACTATTTTCTAGTTTTTTTTTATCTATATCACATTCTATTGTAATAATCAAACAATTTTAACATTGTAATAATTGCAGTAAGGTTTTAAAGATTCTTACCTGTGCAAACTTTTTTTGCCATGCATTAAGAACCAAGGATGCTCTTTCTTGGTTCCACCCAATATGATGGACTTTGTAATGCCCTGACCAAAACTCATACAGTTCGTGTTCCCCCATTAATTGTACCACTGTTTGTAGTGCTTTTGCTTTTTTTATATGACCCGTTTTATTCTTTTTTACACCTCCCACAATTAGATCTTCAGGCCAATGCATGTATTTTGCTGCAAACCCGTAACATCCGCTGGTTAGTTCAGCACCAACATCTAATGGTTGGGAGGAGTTAAAGTTTGGTGCGGATTTGGGGCACTCTGGATCTTTTGGGTTTAAACAGGGTTTTTCTTGGTAACCAGTGGTAATACCAGCACGTTTTAAGTAATCTTCCAGTGAATAATAGTCAAAATTTGATTCTTTTCTTTTCATTCGTTGTATTATTTCTTTGGGATTTAGATTCGTCCACTTTATTTGGTCTCCAACACCATATCTAAAAAAAAAGTTTTGGGTTTAAATAAAGGAAACATTAGCATGGGAAAATAATAACTTACGGTATGTGTACAGGATAATCAGGTCCAAGCAGTTTTGATCCTTCCCAAAAACAATCCAAGGGGGTAGCAATCGAACAGGGCATTATATTTTCAAACATTTGCTCAATATAGTGAGCATCAATGTTAGGAATGCTGGGCGACTGGCAAAAGTCTTTTAATCTCCACGTTATATCAAACATATTTACGCTAACTTGTGTAGCTTTTTGGACTAGAAGGAGGTGTTCCAAGAGACCATGGGGATGTAGCAGGTCTACGTCAGGATCAACACCTGTTTGCACTACCATTTGGTGAGTAGAGAGCATCTCTTTAGGCGAGGCTTCGACATTCGTAGACGGTTCAGCCCATAGGAGCTCAATGTCTGTATGAAACGTCATACTTTTGAGCCCCACAGAAAATGTTGCTATTGCCAAGATACTGACAAATAGAAATTTTCCTGCGTGAGTTTCTAAAGTACTGCCCAAAGATTTTAGTTGCCTTTGAATTCTGCTTCGCATCCAGAGAATTCCACGATCTCCATTGGCTTTTTCCTGAAACAAAATTTATTATTTAAAAACAGGTCCAAAATATAATTTTAGTTTAAAAAAACTCTATACATACGTATATATTCATAATAATTTAGAATTGACACGATATATCAAGAAATAGTCTTTTAGGAATATGTCGGGTAAGTTTAACAGATGCTACAGCACTAAACTCTAAAGGTTAATCTAGCTGAATGAAGTAAGCATATTTGGTTTAGTAGTAGGAATGAAACTAGTTAAAAATGCTTGCAAATAAGTAGTGGAGGGGCTAGAAGGAACACAAGCAAAGCGCAAGTTCAATGCTATGAAACGCATAGGCAACTTAACCCGTTATTTTGACAGCTAAACAATACCTTATCTGTCAAGATATTGCGTGGAAAACTGCGTTTAAGTTTTGTTTGCTCGATAACCTAATGCATCGATTTGCCACTTATCAGCCATAAGGAACACTGACAAATATGTTGAAAGTCACGTACAGAATGTGTTAATACCTATATTCTGTAATTTTATACATCATCAGTACAGGAATTTCCTTTAAACTAAAAATATCTGTAATATCGACTACTGTTCTAATCAATTGTTAAGTTATGTGCCAAAGAGTGTTGTATTACTTGCCAGTAATGAGGTAATTACCTTAATATCAATTGTGTTATTCTACATATTCACCACTATTTAAAATGAAACATTTTTAGCTTTAAGTACGCATATTAACCAAAATCTTTTAAAAAATTTAGAAAAAACAATCTCGTACGTCAAAGCAGGAAGGAAACTCCATTTCATCAACTGTTAAAGTAATTAAATATTTCTATTAGACAATGCATAACATCCCAGTATATATTTATCTTGAAATAAACGTGCAAAAATGCAGTGCATTACAAAAAAAAAACTTGAAAATATTTTAAAACCAAACTCATTTAGATCTAGTGTTGAAATTCCAAATATTTTTTTTATTGTTTATGTACTAATAGGCCATTATTTTATTATATTTTAAATTTGCCAATATATTTTATTGCTTTTTATTTTTAAAGTCTGCTGATTGATTTAAGAGTGGTAATTTCATTTACTGTACAAAATAACAAGCAAAAATTTGTCGAAAGTGCCCAAATCTTATTTAAAACCAACTTTATTACTTTCTTATTAAATATCTTTAAGGAGAAATTAACTGACAAACATATTTGGCTACAAAATATGTAATGAATGATTGGTAAATTGGGTAATTGGTAACTATCAAAAATACATAACGACTTTTTTTATTCAAATGTAATTTAAATGTAGTGTTTCCTTGCTATAAAATTTATGGCCACATAATAATGATGTAACCTCGGGATGACATTTTAGGATTCGACAAAAGCTGGCGAACGGCACAGAATTTGATCTGAATTGGGTATTACAATGTCTATCTACCCCTCTCGTTTCTCGGTATTATCGAATACAGTATAAAAACAGGGGGGTCCAAAATTCGAAACACAAAAGGTAAGCGAGACCGAAAGCTTTCTTTCTAGAATCCCTCCCGTAGATTCTCCGCAACGCAGCTGCTTTCGAGCTTTAACGTTGCCAAATTTTATTTTTTTTCCAGTTAATACTTATTTAAATACTATTTTTTAAACACATTTTCTTCAGGATACAAATTCAACGTATAAAAATATCAATAATAAATTAAAAACTATAAAAAACTATATAAATACGTTAAACACAATAGTAAGTAAAAATTAATTGTTTTTAAAGTTTAGTTGAAAAGCAAAATTTTAATTGCGATAAAAGTGTTTGAAAACCTAGTAGGTAGCATTAAATAATATTTTTTTCTTTTGTCATATACCAGGAAAGTAACTGGAGACTATTATATGCCGCAACTCGTGTGACCGACTTTGCTAGCAACACAAACGAAATCTTAAAAAAATGCAAAAATTATTTTTTCTACCCTATATTAGTAAGAACCTAATTACACACCGTCTACTTTATCAGTAAATCTCTAATTACAAACACTATATTAAGAAGCCAAACTGTCGTAAGCAGTCTGTAATATATATATATATTACGTAACAGTTCCACAATCGCATTAGCCGCGAGCCCCAAAATCTTGAAAACTTTCAATTGATTTTACGTAAAGCTGTTGGGCAATACATCTTAACCAAATGTTTGTAAATTATTTAGTAATTGTACTGTAAGTTTAGAGAATCTTCGCCCCTTTTATTTATAAAACTTTACCCATTAAATCGAAAAAGTTATTGAAAACTGAGTGGTAGCATTAAATAATATTTTTTTCTTTTGACATATACCGAGCAACTAACTATTTTGCGAAATCGTGTGAATGGCTTCTACCACTCTTAATGTAAAATACTTTATAAATAAAACAGTCAGGAGAATTTCACGTATGTATTTAAGCTAGATGATATTATATTTCTAAAAGACTGGATATCTTTGTTTATTTTACTTGACAATTATTTTGTTAAAAAAGTAATATTCTGATTATGGAACTACATTCGAGACCTGCAAGTAAATTACTTAATTCCTAATTGTTAAGTGGTTTTTGTAACTTTAATGAACATGTACATACCTAAGTTTGAAAAATGGATATTTTATATTTAAAAGTCTTTTTTTTCTTTTTGGGCTTATTTTCTTTAGCTTCATTAAAGGGAATTTAAAGAGTATAGTTAAAAAAAAAAAAAAGACACAGGTAACTTTCGTACAATGAATAAATACGGATGTAGTTTTGAAAATACCGTTGAAAAAACCCTTATTTTTAGACAATTTTTTTTAAGTATAAAAAAAGTTTAACTTAAATGTTTTTCTTTAACGAAAAATTTATAAAAATACTTTACAGTGATTTGTTAATGTCTTACTAAGCAGGTACTAAAAAATGTAATATATAGCAAACCTTTCTTCGGCAAAAAAATATACTTATTTTAAAAGTTTATTTGGCAACCCTGTTCAAAATTCGGCCATACAGGTTATAGTGTAGAAAAAGAAAGGAAAATATAGATGTGGACTTCTTTACCGAAAACTAGACACAACGTTGTCGCATTTATCATTTTTCCAAAGTTGTATGTTTTACGAATCTTGGACCACCATAGACGTATTAATATTTAAGTAGCGACTACGTGCAATAAAACATAAACCCAATTCAATGCAAAATCCTTAAATTATTAAGTGAATATAAAAAAACGTTGAAACAGCAATAGTAGTTAAAACAACGTTAATTGTTAATATTTTTAAAAGGTATGTATATGTTTACAGCCCATAACCGACTGGTAAATGATTAAATAAGGCGCCGTTAAATCTATTTAGATTATTTACCTACAAAGGAAGATGATGTCAAAATTTATTTTTAAACTCTTTATGGTCAAAAGGTTATTGTAAAAATATGTATATATATATATATATATATATATATATATATATATATATATATATATATATATATATATAAAAAAAAAATTTTTTTTATATATATATATATATATATATATATATATATAGTATATAAAATTAAATAATTATAATTTTATTTATAAATTATATATAATATAAAATAATAAAAATTAATATATTATATATATAATAATAATTTAATTAAATATAAATAAATTTATAATTTTTATTTTTAATAATTAAATATATATATATATATATATATATATATATATATATATATATATATATATATATATATATATATATATATATATATATATATATATATATATATATATATATATATATATATATATATATATATATATATATATATATATATATATATATATATATATTAAGTATATAATAATATGATTTTTTTGTAATCTTATGGATGCTAAATGGTTATGCTTTTAAATTTAATTTAATTAAATAAAATTAAATAAAAAGACTTAAACCGAAAAATCTCATTATGACAATTATCTGCCCAGAGATAACCACCAAAAAGACGTACCGGTAGTTACCTACAGTTGTAAGTAAATTATATTTTTAATTTTATATTACATTAAACAAGGTAATAATCAATTCAACTTAAAAAATTAATTTCTAAACTTTATTTACTTTATTTATCAAAAATCGTATTTTTAAAATATTTGTCTGCTTTTTGATAAATTTCTGAACGAGTAAATTAGCCTTTTACAATTTACGGAGAGGTATTTTTATGAAATTTAAAATATAAATGTAATTAAAGGTCTATTTAAATGCCCAAAAGAAAGAAACGGCAACGCGGTACCGTGCTCCGGACCGTAGCATGGGGACCACCCAAGCAGTGCCCTGACGTCACGGGGACCACCCGAGCGTCAGCCCAGCCTGCGGATGTTCATGAATGCCATGTTGTCACATTGAGTACATTGTAGTTAATTTGCGGACATTGTTTACATACACTTTAATTGAAATAAAAACATGAGTGGTAAGTACCAATAAAGATATAGGGACTTTTAGAATATTTTTTATATTAAAATGAGAAATAAAATATTCGCTATTCCTGATACAAAAAAGTCTAACATAAAATATGAATTTTGCATTTTTTATGTGAATTGTGTTACTTTTTTTATGTTGACAGCGTTTTAAAATTTTAGAAAAATAACAATTTAAAAATTTGTTAAGTATCTTTCTTTTCCTTTTATGACGTTATTATAAATAGAAAATTAATAATAGGCAACGTTCATGTGGGTTATAACTACAAGACTAGTTTTGTAAAAGTTAGTTTTTGCTATTATGGTATAAACTTCACTTTCCTCCGACGAATTTTGCTAAATAATTTTGATAATTGTTTAGATGTAAAATCAACATAATTAATTTTTTTTCCAAGTTGTCAAATATTTTTATTTTTGAACTTTATGAAAACTAGAATGATTAAAACAAATTTTAAATGTCAATTTTTTTATTTTTTTTCAAATATTTGAAAAATCCAAAAATTGAAATTTTTGATTTTTTTTTAAATTATTTGTACATGTATATTACATGTAGAATATGCAAATCACTAGAAATTGCTAAACTTAAATGGATGCATTTTATAGATAAAAAAACTTGAAAAATACCCATTTTTATATTGTTAAAATAAAAATTAACACCGAAATTTGTTTTTTTTTTTGGATTTTACTTACAAGATTCGTAAATCCGCCGTAAATAGAACAAAATGAAAAAAACACGTGTCAGTATCTCTATTTTTTGATTTTTATGATTAAAAATAGGTGGCGCATACATCTAAACAACTGCCATAATTTTATATAATTAAACTGCCAATCAAAAAAAAAATATATAAAAAAATATGATGTAATTAAGTGGATCTAAATTTAAATTTTATAACATTAAAGTCAACTAGAAGCCAACCCCAAATATACCTATATAAACAAAAAAGTATGGTCAAAAAATGTAAAATATTCACCAAAAATTTTAAAAAAACTGTTATGGATCCCATCCTGACATCTTAAAAACGCTTATAGGTACCAAGACACTTTTTTATCTTTGGGATAGCCACTGGAGGCCAATATGAAGCTAGGTACTGTTGGTGCCGAATTTTTAGTATTTAACCTATATTCCCGCAGTTCCGTCTAAGAAGTCGAGGTATAGCAACAAGGAATTATTACATTTCCTGGTTTCTTTTAGACGACGCGGTAGCGCCACCACAAACGTTATACAAACATCCATCTCGTCAATGTGATCCAAACGAAACCTGCAGTTAAATGTGGAATCCAAACCCCACAAAACGGCACAAAATGCTCACTGACGGCCACCCATTCACCTATTAACCGTATATAGTGTGGCTTTACATCGCTCATTTCGCAACTTATATAACATAAAAACATAAGTTCATAAGCAGTAATAAGAAAAAGAAATGGTTATCCCTGAAGCCTTATGAGGCTCGGGCAGGCATATAATATAGTTAGCTCTTTTAGTAATTAAATATAGGTCATATCCAATCGTCAAATAACATATAAAAATAATATTTTTAAAGGTCGGACTATTTAATCTACGCCTTTGGCTTTTAAATGTTAGTATAAAGTGAAGTGTAATAAATCTCCAATATTCTCAAAAAAATTGACACTCCTAATGAGTTGGTCAGCCGTATACGACTATGTTATACTAGGTATACTATGCCTGTACTATCATTAAATTTTAAATACTCATTACCTAATAAATAAAAAAATCAGAAAATCAAAAAGGTTCACATCTGACTCCAATCAAAAGATAAAAATGTTTGCTTATTTTTTTACTATTAAATGGGATTTTCTTAGGTGTCTTATTTGTCATTTTGAGTTATTAATATTCGAAGGTAAATGCATTTTAACATGAACATTTTAACATTAAAAGCGCAAACTTTTTTTCAGTTAGTTAATCACCCATTTTGATATAATTTTTCGTAGTTATCTCAACTTATTTATAGTATTTTTTCTTACATGAGAGTAAACAAGATTTTTCTTCAAATACATTTTTTAATTTTTTATATCATATATCACGGTAGCTGTGTGTAAAGGATAAATAAAATTAAGGAAACCTAATATAAACACAATCACGGACAGAACTGTTAGTAGATGTGGACGCGAGGGCGAGACTGTTTTAATAAGAGAAACAAATAAATCTCAAGAAAACACGAACAATAAAAAAAGAACCTAGAAAATTCAGTCGTACAAGAAGAAATTCTTTAAAGATCCATAACAATCTGGTCTGGAAGTTTATTCGAGTCTCGATGTGGGCACTACACTTCCTACGCCAAGGCATCAAATCAACCCATTCTGTTTACGGCGGCTTTTCGTACTTTAACGTAGTGGTATTACAGGCCGTAAATGAATGATAGAATGTTCTCGTGTTTTCTCCAGTCCGTTATTACGGTATCACTGCCAATTCTGTTCGCGTACACTTTTTATTCGCTAAATGACGTTTAGTTTCAATATATACATTTTCTTACGAAATGTAAAATTTTACTTAAAGCTTTTAAAGTGAAAGTCTTGGGAGGTTTTTAAATCACCAAGAGTACCAAAAACACTGACCTTTAAAAAACTTTCAGCTTGTTTAACAGAACAAAATTGACCTTAAAAAATTATAAACTTATTCTTTGTACTTCAGCAGAGAGCCCTAAGATTTCACTAGCCGTTAGCGGAACTAGTAAAAATGGTTTTAACATCTAAAAACCTGGCACCCACGGTATCTAGTACTTAGGCTTCGTCTGCTGTCTTTAAGATAAAAAAATAATATTTCAATTCTAATATTAAAAAAACATTAAACACACAGACAGTATTACCAATAAAAGTACTATTTTTTTCGGCGCATGAGTACCTCTCAAATACCGTTAAGGTTCTTGTTAATGTAGAATCAAGAGCACTGTCTAATAGGTAATATATCATTTAATATTATGAAGACATATTATACAGGGTTCCTAAAAAATAATTGTTTTAGCTATATTGAAAGAAAACTCTTTGCCCTTAAGCTGATAACACCTATTCATAACATTCTCATTGCCAGATTTTTTGCTTTCAAACGGATGTCGTTATTTTTACTACCTTGCAATAAGTGGATTATTGTATTCGTAAAAAAAGACTGTAGATCTTTACTTTTCGGGATAAAAACAGATAGATTGAGAAAAACATGGTTTTCCATTCCCGCCGATCTGTCTATTGATCTGCCGGTCTATCTACCTGTTTGCACGTATATTTGTGTGTCTGTCGCCCTAACTTTTAAACTACTAGACATAAAGCCAAAGGAAACTTTGCACCCAGGTTGGATTTCTTTTTGACTTTAAGAAAGTTAAATTATATTTTTCCTAATTCAATTAACATCTCTGTGATGACGAAACTGAATCTTTCGCTTATAGCTTAGGTAAGCTCTTTATTCCATACAAAATAAAAATTAAAAAAAAAAAAACTTGGACAAAAATGTTTTAAAAGCAAAAGCGAAGCCTATACCTATTTATTTTGACGAATAACGAATAATGTTTTGAATTAGGATTATGAGAATATAGTTTCTGACATAGGTATAAGCAATAATTTCAAGAATTGGGCTTTGTTGAGTACTAAAAGCTACTTTCGTGTGTACAGCTTCTTGATCAAAAATATTGAAACACCGCTTCCCGTGATATTAATGAAGTTAAGCAACGCTGGGCAGAGTCAGCGTCGTTGGGTGGTTCGAGATCCACGGTAAACTGTAGGTCGCACCTGGATGACATTACCTAGATGTTAAATGGGGGGTAGTTTAGAGGTAGTCGTTATTTGTATAACGTTTGTGGTGGCACTACGTCTTATCAAGGTGTCCTTAATTGCAATATCTGCATGTTTTGGTATTTAGACAACACCTAAAAACCCGGCACCTACGGTATCTAGTACTTAGGCTTCATAAAAGCCCTTGTGGGCAGTCATAAAAATAATAAAAAATGCCCTTTATTTAGGGCTTCGCTAGGTACCAAAAACGTGATCATGAGATCTACAAATTTAACATCAAATAATTTGTTTGATAAAGACACTTTAATGAAGAAAACCAGTTTACTACATAAGGTTAAACGACATACCCATTTTAAAGAAAAAGAATAATTTAGGACTTATTATTAACAGCACAAAATAAACTTAATCGACACGCATTAGCATAGGATTCTGTAGCAACAAGAACCAGAAAAAAAGTAACCAAAAGCAACAAAATTCGATGAAATTTTCTTTAACTTTTTGCGGGAAAAGATACAAAATGTAAAAATTAAAAAAAGAAAAATGGAGTAGACCTGACACCAGATTACTAAGTTTTATAATACTCAGGGTAAAACATTTTGGATACCCCAAAACAAATACAAAATTAAAAATACAATACAACTTTTTTTAACGTAAAATACAATGACAAAAATTTATGAAAACGTCAATTGAAAAAAAAATCGGGTTAGCAAAAAAGTTAATTTCTAAGTTTCTAATGGCAAAAAAGACAACATTTTTTTTAAATTAAAACGATAAAATAAACAACACAAACTTATAAACCCCTTTGGTTTCACCATTTTTTTATTTAAATTTTTAAAAAGACAAACAAATTTTATAATATCCACAACCAAAATCTTAATTCTATTACTTAAAATACGGGCGGTCTTTTATTTCACAAAAGCCGATTGAAAGAAAAAAATAATTTCTCTTTAAACTTTTTATTCAACTTTAAAAGATTTAATTAACCGGTATTAAACAGGCAACAAGTAAGAATCCATTATAGTGGAATTAAATCTGTTAAAAGATAGTAGAGAGCATATTTACTATTCGACTATATAATATGTCAAGGCGGAAAATTGACATAACGTGTAATGGCGGCACGGACCACCCAAAGCGTTGTATAACGTGCTTCAATTAATAAACACATACTACGCGAGGCATATGGGAAATGAAAATAACTTTTTATAGCCCCCTTTCCATTTACAGCAACGATAATAAAGTACGAAACAAATTAAACTTGTATAAAATGTTTAATTTTTGCTAAACCACTCCATATAACTGTGTCATTAAAATTGTTTCGTATACCGGGTGTACACACATTTTTAATTCATTTTATTATAAATTAATTGTTGATGTCAAATTTATTAAAATTATTAAGATTTTACCACGTTTAATATCTTCGCAAGGAGTACGGTTTAAAAGAATTCTTGGGCAATATTTTTCTATCTGCAATGATTTTTAAAATTGCTGCAACTTTTTTTTCATGCAAGAAGCATATGATAACGGCTATTTTTCTTGTAACTGCCCGGATGATAATATTTTGGTAATTTTAACCTAAAAATATCTTGACAGTACCGGGTGTCCAAATAAAAAAGGACACCGGCCGTATCTCAAAAAATGTTTATCGCACAGCGTTGGAAAAAAATTTTTTTAGTAAAAGTGGTCAAGAGAAATTGCTGGAAATTATTTTCAAGTATCTGAAATGGCCGCTAGGTGGCATAACTGCAATCTTGAATCTAAAAAAGTGATGTTTCTGTGAATTTTGCTATATTAACGTAACAAAAAAATATCTGATCTTTAAAGTCGAGGACAATCTAATCCTTTTTTGTTTGACAATTTTTGCTATATCTCTAAAAATAAAGTGCTGGAGGGTATTCAAAGGTTTCCGTAAGACACACCATGTATCTTCAAAATGGCTGAGCCGATTTTAACAAGCTTAGGCTAGTTGACAAGAGCTTTTCTTGGGCTATAAATGTTATTATTTTTGAAGTTTTGTTAGTTTCACATGTCGCCGGTAGAGGGCTTTTTTTGATATTCCGACAGAAATGGTTAATTAAAAAAAAAAAATTAAATGCATTGGTATAATTTTTTTCAAGAGCTAAATAATGCCTAAATAAGCTCGTCAAAACCGTATCTCAATATCTTGTTCCTTACGTAAAATTTAGGCCAAAGAAAATTTTATACGTCAATATCTCAAAAACTATAAAAGCTACAAGAAATATTATATGACATAAATTATGTATTTTTACAAAAGTTTTAATTTAGGTTGTTAAATTTTTTTTGTCTAAATGCAATACTTTACGAGTTATAATCAAAAAATCGAATTTTTAGGATTTTCTCAAGATATACCCCTAGAATTCGCTTTTTGATTATAACTCGTTAAGTACTGCATTTAGATGAAAAGATTATTTAACCTAAATTAGAGTTTTTGTAAAAATACACAATTAATGTTTTATAAAATTTCTTGTGGCTTTTATAGTTTTTGAGATATTGACGTATAAAATTTTCTTTGGTCTAAATATTGGGTAAGGAACAAGATATCGAGATGCGGTTTTCGCGAGCTTGTTAAGCTAGTTTTTCATAAAGAAAAAATTATACCAATTTTTTGGAGAAAATTAACCATTTCTGTCGGAATGTCGAAAAAAGCCCTCCAGCGGCGGCATGTGAAACTAACAAAACCTTAAATATTTTAAGATTTATAGCCCAAGAATAGCTTTTTTCAACTAGCCCAAGTTTGTTAAAATCGGCTCAGCCGTTTCGAAGATACAGGGTGTGTTTTACAAAAACCTTTGAGCACTCCCCACCATTTTATTTTTAGAGATATAGCAAAAATTGTCAAACAAAAAAGATTAAGATTATCCTCGACTGTAAAGATCAGGTATTTTTTGTTAGGTTAATTTAGCAAAATTTACAGAAACATCAATTTTTTAGATTCAAGATTCCAGTTACGCCCCCTAGCGGCCATTTCAGAAACTTGAAAATAGTTTCCAGCTTTTTCTCTTGACCACTTTTACTGAAAATATTTTTCCCCAACGCTGTGCGATAAATATTTTCTGAGATACAGCCGGCGTCCTTTCTTATTTGGACACTCGGTACACAAATATCTGAAACTAAAAAATTAGCAAACGTGAATTAAATAAATATTTATAAAAAACAATTAAAAAATTGTTTCTTTTATACGAAATGAAATTAGGCCTTAAAATAGTATTCTAGTTTTCTACTAAAGAAAAAAATTATAAATTAAAACCACTCACAATGTTTTATTTTGTCAGATAAGGAAGAATAAAAGTGTGTGTTTTTTCCATTAGGTTTTTTCATATTTAGGAGTGGCATACAACCAAAAGAAAAATAATCCTTTTTTTACTTTAAATCAAAAGTAGAAATTACTTTTTTTAGTAAAAATAAATTGACAAAGCGAATATGGACTGAAAGGACTGTATTTCCCAACATAAGGCACACCCTGTACAGGGATTCTTCGAACCAAGATACCTTATATACTAATAATTTTCTGTCAGTTAAACAGGTAGGTATGGTTTCTTGGAACTGAAATTCTTTTTGAGATCTTTATAGAAAGTACAATACTAATAACAGTTCTGCCCAGTTATTATAGATTTACTTTGCTATAGAAACGTAATTTTTAAGGTGTACAGGTATACAAGGTGTTTTATTTCGCCGCGGTTTCTATTTTGTTTTCGGAGAGTCGGAATCTTGGTGGTCTAAACGTATACAGATTTATTATAGGTAGTAACTTTGTGCGTGACTTGCGCTATTTTACTAAATTACTCAATACCACTTCTATTAACTTTTTTGTAATAACTGCTCTAACGGAATAAGAACAGAAAAAAAACTATGATGTAATAATAAGCGTTTAAGTTTAACAGTTAATCTACACTAGCCACTATAAAAACTTGAGAAGAATGGAAAAATATGTCAGAAATGGCATTAACACATGATTTGTTGTTATTTCTTAGAAGACGAAGTGGTCGTGTTAATTAATTAAATGTATTTGATAAGACGTTAAGAATGAAATAAATATTCCATTTTATACGAAACAGATTTATATCCACTTATATGGATATGACCTTTTAAATGGCTTTTCACAAGGTTTTATAAAATTTTTACTCAACAAGGGACAAAAATTTGATCGGTTTTTAAGTTTCTTTTACTTAAAAAAATGTTACCAACAAATATTAAAATTTTGGTTTAAAGCAATTTAGCAAACAAACCAGCGAGTTCGGAGACTGATTTACTAAAAAAATATATTTGTGTCTCTTTGACAGCTACCGCGGCTAGAAGCTGCCAACTCCGAAGGGAGGCAAAAAGTACAAAAAAAAATCTTAATCCAAAACCTGTTTACTTAAGAAAACAAGCTGTAGCAAAGCAGATAATGCAAAACGCTGAAAAGAGGGCAAAACATATGAAAGGCTGAGTGATGAAAAGCAAGAGGCCCAAACCAAATTATAATTAAAACAAAAAAAGAGCTATAAAAAAGACCATACCTAAGTTAATCTCTTTAAAATTTTAAAAATTTAAAATAAAATACTCATTTGAGTTCCTTATACTTCGGGAAAAAATATATGACAGCTACCGCGGCTAGAAGCTGCCAATTCCAAAGGGAGGCAAAAAGTACAAAAAAATCTTAATCCAAAAACTGTTTACTTAAGAAAACAAGCTGTAGCAAAGCAGATAATGACAAAACGCCGAAAAGAGGGCAAAATAAATGAAAGGCCTAGTGATGAAAAGCAAGAGGCCCAAACCAAATTATAATTAAAACAAAAAAAGGAGCCATAAAGGAAGACCTTACTTAAGTTAATCTCTTTAAAATTTTAAAAAATTAAATAAAATACTTATTTGAGTTCCTTATACTTCGGAAAAAAATATATGGGGCTGTATAGACGTCATTGTGTAAAAATATATGCTTATGTATTCTAAATTAGCAATTTTAACGGCATTTTAATTGTTGCCAAAAATAAAATTCAAATAAAATAATGACTACATAATAGGAATAATTCATAAACGAAAATTTGGAATTCATCACACGGGTTTGTTTTCGCATTCAACCAACTAGGTCGTAAATTATTTGAAATCAGACTGTATCCTTGCTGCATTTAAAATATATTTCCCAAAATATAAGATATTCAAAACGGGAATTTAAATTTATTTAAACATCAGTTGAAAATATTATTAGCACATCTTTATACAGGTCCGAAGTTACCGACAAATTCGACCAAGTATGTTTATTTGTAGGAAAAAAACGGACATATTTTCAGAAATTTTAAACAAACCTAAGCCGTAGTTTTTTTTCAAAAAGGTTACCATTTTCTTTTGCTGGTTTTAAGAATAACTTATTCCTGAATTTATATTTTTCTGATGAGTTTAAATAGAAATATACTGTACTGCAGTATATTCATGGTAGACTACAAAAAAAACCTAATTTTAAATTTTACAGGATATTACAAGTAATAATGACGAAGTTAAATACGATCATTGATGATTGTTGGTTCACATATTTTGTTTTGTCATTAAAACAAAATATGTGGTACAACAACAATAAATATCGAGGAAATCCCCGAAAACAATACATCTTTTAAAAATTATTAGGGTAATTGTAACAACTAGTTCTTCAAAGAAATAACCTAATAATTTTATTAGTATGTATATATATATATATATATATATATATATATATATATATATATATATATATATATATATATATATATATATATATATATATATATATATATATATATATATATATATATATATATATATATATATATACTCAGTGTCCGCTTAAGTTCTGTTTACACATGGAAAACTTTTTTAATGTTACGAAAAAAGTTACCCCTCATAAAAGTTTCTGCTTACTGAAAAAATAATATTCACTATTCAAACCTAATATAGTGTGTACAGGATGATCAAAAATTTAAAAAATCAAAAATAATCTACTAGTGGAAATATATAATTTTCAATGCCAATCAAAAATTTTTTATTCCATTTTCCTCTAAAATTAAAAGTTACTATTTTTGTCGGTCAATTTTGTGTCTTTTTTAAATTTTTGATCATCCTGTACACACTATCTCAAGTTTAAATAGTCTAATATTATTTTTTTAGTAAGCAGAACTTTTTATAAAGAGTAACTTTTTTTCGTAACAATAATATTAAAAAAGTTTTCCATAGGTACAGAACTTGAGCAAACACACTGTATATGTATATAATAAAAAAATATTTATATAATATATATATATATATATAATATATATATATATATATATATATATATATATATATATATATATATATATATATATATATATATATATATCTCAGTGTGTCCGCTTAAGTTCTGTTTACACATGGAAAACTTTTTTAATGTTACGAAAAAAGTTACCCTTCATAAAAATTTCTGCTTACTGAAAAAATAATATTCACTATTTAAACTTAATATAGTGTGTACAGGATGATCAAAAATTAAAAAAATCAAAAATAATCTACTAGTAGAAATATATAATTTTTAATGCCAATCAAAAATTTTTTATTCCATTTTGCTCTAAAATTAAAAGTTACTATTTTTGTCGGTCAATTTTGTCTCTTTTTTTAATTTTTGATCATCCTGTACATACTATCTCAAGTTTAAATAGTCTAATATTATTTTTTTAGTAAGCAGAACTTTTTATAAAGAGTAACTTTTTTTCGTAACAATAATATTAAAAAAGTTTTCCATAGGTACAGAACTTGAGCAAACACACTTGTATATATATATATAATATATATATATATATATATATATATATATATATATATATATATATATATATATATATATATATATAAGCAGCAATAAAAAAATGTTAAAACAATTCATGTTAACTAAGGTAAAACCAAGGGTTTAAATCATGCGTAGGCATTACGAAGAAAAGGTGGGGGGTTATGGGTAATAAGATAAGCCTATCAAAGGCATGGACCACCCAAGTCGAACGTCGCTATATTAAAATAGTATCAAGTATAAAAAGGCATAAACACAGGTGAGGACTCGCTCATTTGTAATTATAATAATGCTTTGAGAAAGGTGTCAGATTTAACGACCGATACATGTAATTTCGGCCATATTTTGTTTGTTTTTTAGGCTGCAATAATTTATAGGTATGTTCATTTTGGGATTCATTTACATATTATCACCTTTCGCTTTTTTATATAAACGCTTGATAAATATCTTTAAAAAAAGACACAGTTTAGTTTGCAGTTGTTTTATAGTGGGATGGGGCGAAATGAAAAATAGTAACAGAAGTTAAACTGATAAAAATGTCGTTTTTTTTTAATATTTAACCTACTTTGCCAACCTTCATTAACGATGTCGTAGTAAGCACCGACTCAGTGCAGTACAAGTGTGTGATTTATATACTTTTAAACTTTACACATTTTTCTTTAATATAAATTCTTAATTTCTTACAATCAAGCTACTACCTTAGTTAATATTATTTTTTCTTGTTTATAATATTTTAAAAATAAAACGTGTCTACCGACAAGAGTCTATAAGCAATAACAGTTAATCCATATACGGGTAGAAGTAATAATATTAATAGCAGCTAGACAATTTAGTACTTAATGTTTAAAAGGTCGGCTAATATTATGCACATTGACGCAGATTTAATGACACTAATTATTATTTTTTAATGCGTTAATGATACATTTAACCAGAACTTAACAAGAGACTCAAACGTTAAGGGTTAAAACTGTTTGCCTGGGGATATGCTTTTTTAAGGTAAAAGTTCGTTCTCGGGAAGACAAAAACTGCAGCAAAATTCATAATATTTATGTGATATGATTATTCATGGGTTCAAGAATAAAGGCCGGAGAAATATGTTTATTTAAAATACAAATGCAAAATTGTAAACATCTTGACAGGACACTAAAGATAAAAATATTGGCTAATTTATTATTAAAAAAAACTTGAATGCCTTTTCTCAATGAGGAATTACATTGCCCGAAACTTCCTTGCGCATCTGATTTGTGCCCGAAAGGCTGATACAATTTATTCTAAAATATTTTTAATATTTTTTAGTAACTTTTGTACATGTAAGCGCGAAAAAAACTTTACATCTATTAAAAAATGTCTTTAACTTTATAAAGATTTACCAAACTCTGTGTGGTGTGTGATCACCTAGACTAGTCGTAGTATATATATATATATATATATATATATATATATATATATATATATATATATATATATATATATATATATATATATATATATAGGCTCATTAGCTGAGGTGCTGGTGGCAGAATATATATCTGGAGTGGCGTCTTTAGAGTACAAAATGTATGGGCGGGATCAATTGTTTAATTTAAAAATGTAAGAAAATCATGTAGGTAAATAATAAATTATTTCCCAAAAATGTAATGAAAGATGAATAAGGAAAGAAGCTTAAAAACAAAAATAGATTCATAAAAAGTATTTTAAATGCTTTAAAGAAGCTGAGTTAGGATCATCTTCTAAATATATATTCTTGATTTTTTTTTATAAAACTAAGGATCTTTTAGAAATTATCAGCAAGGCATTAGGTAACCTGAATTCTTGAAATTTAGGCTATTTTTATTTCATAA
This sequence comes from Listronotus oregonensis, assembly GCA_019359885.1. Lineage (NCBI taxonomy): Eukaryota > Metazoa > Arthropoda > Insecta > Coleoptera > Curculionidae > Listronotus > Listronotus oregonensis. The sequence continues at coordinate 181,386 of JAHBCN010000183.1, forward strand.
ATATATTCAAAATTTATTTCAGGCCTTCGCGTAAAAACGAAAACTTACGAATTTAAAAGTTATAACCAAATGTTAAACAATGCCGATATCAATGCCAGCTGCTGAGCTGTAAAAACAAACCATTATTTACTGTGTTCCTTTTATTTTAATAACAGTACCTACTTTTACCATGGCAAAAAATATCATGCGATCACAAATAACCCCCTTAAGGGCGCTCGGGCTGCGTAATCGTAAGTGCCAAACTGCCGAATTGAGAGCAGAGGCGGGTCTGGCCCGCGCGAGTGGCGCCCTGCAGGCCCTAGGCGGCCCAATGGCCAAGAGCGGGCCGCTTTGCTTTGGCCACACACGACGCTACGTTGGTGGTCCGTCCGCCGGCCAAGGTTAGCGTAACGCGGCTTTGGCTTAAGCTACATCCTGACGCGGTGACGGAAGACGATTGTCAAGTGCCGCTGCAAAACGCCTAAAAGAAGGCGATTCTTTTCGTAAATTCAAACGGTTAGTGCAGGGGTTACTTAATTTATTTCTTACACAACGCAATATTAATTTATACACCGTGACTAAAGAAAATTCTTAAACTTATTTGTCATACAATAAATAAAATTTACGAAATTAATTAGCTTTATAATAAATGCATATGCATGTATGAAATGCAGTTTAAATTTCTTTTATTTACACAAAACGACTTGAACTTGACACTAAATAGCTAGAATTGCTTCTAGTCATCATAGGCTGGGTGGGTATGGTTTTTTTATAATAAAAAAATTAAAACTACAGCACTGAAACAAGTCAGATTATTGATTTTTTTTAATAATGTAGAAATATAAAGAAGGCCATGCTAGACGTTTGAATCCGTAAAGAATCAAACTGATACAACAACGTCCAAACCTTTACTTTTATAGGAGCTTATATTTTCGTGTATGTGCTTAACGCTGTAATTGAAAGAGAAAGATGTCTGTAGTGAATAGGTACAGGGTCTGTGATTATATTTACCCGGCATCTGGAGCCTTTATTTTAATAAATATTTTACATAAAAATTGTAGTTTTTTTTCATATTAACTTTTGAAATTATCAGTGAAAAATATCGCATTAAAAAAAAAGAAAAAATATAGGCAACTTCCACTTTTTTAAATGGAACACCCTGTATATTATGGGCTACAACGAAAGATCTTTTTTCTTTGATTTATATATATTATATATATATATATATATATATATATATATATATATATATATATATATATATATATATATATATATATATATATATATATATATATATAAATATATATCATTAGGATATTTGAGTGAACCATTTTTGAGATATTTTAGCTTAAACTATAAATAAATTTAAAAAAATCATATTAGTATCGAGAAAGCCATGGAAACAATAAAATAATTATGATAAATTTGACGTCTCGACATTGTAGAAAGTTGAAGTTTATCACTTTAACTATTAAGAATAAGTTATATTGCTTTCTTGTCGTTGGGCTATTGAGAAGAACAAAAAATCGCTATTGTGCGTCTTGTTAATGGCAACAATAATAATATGACGACAGTGCAAAGGGAATATCACTTATTATATCCTTAACAACGGGTACCATCTATAGACACTATTAAATACATAGTAAGAAAGTTTAGTGACCGGAAAAGCTTAAAAATAAAGAAAAGGACTGTAGCACGAAATGAAAACCAAGATTTTGGCTATCCTCGTTTTTTCCAGGATAATTATTATACTTTTTTTTTTGGACTAGTACTAATTACTTTTAATAATTTTAAAAAATCCCGAAATATCAATCTTGGATGCGGCATCTGAACTTAATAGAACAGATTATAAAATTTATTTAACTTTAAAATTTTACAAATTTCATCCTTATACATTTATGTCCGTTTTGAATATTTCTAAACAAAACTTGCAAGACCGATCTGAGTATGCATTGAAAATAGCTAGGCTTATGCAGTAGGATCCAGAGTTTTTAAATAAAATTCCATACCATCCCAGTAAAGTAGTGGTAGATCAACTTATAGGAAGTTAAGAGCTAAATAAGCACATAGAAAAAATAAGTCCGATAAATACAAGTCTGTAAGAAGAAAGAAGAAACACCTGAGCATGCGTGGTGCTAAGGTGGGGCGTTATGCCGACTCAGCGAGAAAAACACCGACAAAGTACATGAAGGAAAAAGATTAGCCTTAAACAGCATTAAAAAATCACAATAAATCTGTTAAGGTTACAGTGGAAGAGGTCCGATGAGCCCAACTCCATTAAAAAAATAATAATTTACTCTTATCTGTATGACTGAAGGCTAACCTAAAACAACTATAAAACAAAACGGTTATTACCATAAAGAAACCAGGGGTGGCACCAAAATTTTTATCACTCCTGATTTTATACAAACTACTCCCCTCTCCCCTATTTTATACAGCATGCACATGTCTTTATTTCAATAATATGTCTATATTAGTTAACAAGGTATAAAAAATAAACAAAGTCTTTAGTAAATATAATATATCTAGTGACAGTTCCACTATTTTGCAAACACAGTTATTATTTTAAACACAAAAACAATTGTTTGTGCATAACTTACGGTGATTCTTTATTCATTAAGAATACAATTTGGGTACATAAAGTTGAAAACGAATAGGCTAATTAGGCATAAAAAAATTCGGGATTTGATATAATAATAAAAAAACTTATTTTAAGGGCAAAAAATTATTACGGTAATTAAAAAATATTCTCCATTTTAATTTAAAACATTTTTTTACAACCCTATAAATGTATTTGTATTCAATTCTTTCTTTATACTCAGTTGAAAATGAGTCACATTTTTAAATAATAGGTATTCTACTAGAAAATAAATTCAAATTTCCTTAGGTAATGCGGTTAATTATAAAATGGTAAAACCAAGAGATACATATCCTTTTAAATCAGAATTACAAATTCACGACAAACATGTTTATCAGTAAAGTCGGCCTATCTACATAATAAAACTTAAGCCAATTTTATGCCATATAGGTATTGTCAGTCATACGCGCCGTCAATCTGAATTATATCAATGAAAAATAATATTGAAAGTCATAACACGCTACTTTTAAACTCATAAATAAAAAACAACGACACAAAAGTAAGTAAATAATTAATATTCTAGGTAAGGTTAATGAGGTTCACAAAGTCGTCGGGACGATTCCCGAACACTTTGTGAACAGCTGTCCTACCCTTAAAAGGATGCTAAAAAAATTCTGAATTTGCCCCCAGATGCTTAAGCCTGCAGTAGAAAGTCTCCAACTTGAAATAAATTAAATAAATCAAAATCAAGTTTTTTTTTAAATGCTTAGACCCATCAATTAGTATTTTTAGTCGCGCTTTGTACCTAAATTTGATATATACGTTATCGATGGTTTTTTTTTATTATTTAAAAGTATTTTTAAAAGGCATATCAAGTTATATATACCTGAAAAATTTTAAATTTTTCTTCCGTGTCCTTTGCGATATATTAAATAAAAAAATACTTAAAAAATGAACCATGTTTTATTTACATTAATAATGATTCTTCAATACATGCTAAAAATTTGGGAGAAGGGATTTTTGATTCTCGCAAATCGATCTGACATGTCCATATGCCGAAACTCCAAAAAAAAACTTTTGATACACCCTGTATATTCAAAATTCACACTCGATAACGTAAAATATCATTGGAAACAAAAAATCCTATAAATTTTTTTTTGTGACATATGATTCGAAGTGAGAAACATCCTTTCCTATACGGCTATAAAGTTGTTTTTAAAGATTTTAAATATACTGTGTGTGTTTAAAGGAAGTTTTGAATTTTTTTATTCAAAATTTGAACATGCGGGATTGATTCGCAAGGGTCGCAAAGCACTTACCCCAAATTTTCAGCATGTGTTGAAGAAGCATTATCAATATAACTAGAATATGGTTTATCTTTTAGGTAAAATTTGGTTATTTAGTACCTTGCAAACGACACGGAAAAAAACGTGAAATTGGGCAGTTATGTATAACTTAGTTTCCGACCGAGCGGGGATAAAATAGATACAATTCGTGCAGCCGCATAACTAGGTAGTCAAATGAGCATTGGTTTGTGCTCAAGTTTAAATGGTTGAATAAGCATTGCTTTGTGCTCAGCTTTAAAACCGTTTAATAGTTCCTCGTCAGGCAATATGATAAAAATGTTATTCAGATATAACAAAACTGTAGAAATGGCAAGAAAACACGGGAATTCTGTGATACAAAATGCCTCAGTTGGTCTGGTTCTGACGCCTTTTAAATCAAGTAAATAGTTAAATCTCTGTTTTGCGACAGGCATTGGTTTAGTCTTTTGTAGCTATATTTTGAGCTTGAAACCCAAGTTTTATAATAAAAAAATAATTCTTTTTTATGTGTTATAAACACTCAGAAATAGGTCTTACTTTTTCCTAAAATATCATCTTTACTACAACGTTAAAAAATTTTATTAAATATATTTAGTTTAAGATTCTTTTTTTATTTTCAGTTAGTTAGTTTAAATACATGAAACGTTTGGGCTTGAATATCGTCACTAAGGCGACCAAATAAAAATGTATTTAAAATTATTTTATTTTAGAAAACCTCTTTAACGATCAATAAAAAAATGATTTAAGCGCACTGAATCAGTTCTAAACTGCTCTCACCAGGGCAGTTAAAAATATTTTTCAGCACACAAAGATGCTCGTTCGCTAATAACTAACCTACAAAAAAAAATCATACAAAATTTAACTAAAACCTGTATTTTTGTTTAATAATTTTTTTACATCTGATAGTTACAAGCCTTTTTTGAATTATTTTTCTTTTTCCGAACAAGTTTTAAACAAGGACAAATAAAGGTGGCCTGTGCGTGATTTAATTCTTTACATTAAATTTATTTTTTATTTATACTGTCCTAAGACATCCCAAAAATTCAAAAATAAAATAAAATCTTAAATAACTTTATGACCTGTCTTGTCACAATCGGGCAAATAATATTTCAAAGTTAGGAAAGGACCTCCAGAGTAGATAAAAATGCGATGGTCAATAAATCTGGCGAACACTCTTTAGCAGGCGAAATAAAGACCTTTAAAATGACCCTCTAATTCGTAGAATGACATTAAAAGTGACCACAAATGTCTTAGAAATATCTCAGTTAGCTGAGCCGTTCTAAGGTTTTTACCTAGGATGGTCACATCTGGGATAATAGGCCTATCTTAGGACCTAGAGGGAAATATGTATATTCCAACAAAAGAGACATGTTAATCTCGTTTGAAGTTAAACGACGTTATTTTTACTTGTCACAGGGTTAAATGGACCAACTAAGAATATGTACCGCCGAAATAAATCTCTGTATTTATTAATACCAACAAAAGCGTGGTTTAAATTATATAGATACTTTTTGATTTTTTATTTTGTGATTTATTTTAGGATTTTACCATTTGGTGAATTATATTTTATTCTTAATACTGCAAAGTATAAAGGTATACACACTTATTTCCATACGAGACCCAACACAGCTTCAGAGCCATCCTAGATATGTCAACTGCGACTTAAGCTAATTTTGCGCATGGTTTTGTTACGATACTTAGCCTCAACGTTACCGTTGGCTGGTACTTACTGAATTCAGTGTCTTTGTTACCTTAATTAATTTAAATGGTCATTAAATTATTCTAGAAAAATGGACCTTAAATTTAAAGTTGCAATAGCAGCATGAGAATCATAATAAAAGGTCTTTGGGACGCTACTGGTAAATGACGGAAGAGTTGTAAGGTTCAATTCAAAAAGCAAATGATGCTTGGCCTCCCGCTATTCAAATAAAAATAATATTCGAATTGGTTACTTCTCATAAAAACTACATATAGTCTGAAACTTGGACAAAAAAACATTGGTCCACAATTAATTCTGTATTTATTTTCTTACTTACCTTGTATAATTGGAGTGATAGTTTTTAAGAATTAGAAAAATAAGGCTTCAAAACAAAAAATGTTTTTAGGAATCGGTTGGGTAGATTTCATTTAAATGAGCTTTAAAAATACACAGAAAAGTGGCCCATCCACTCGAGTTTTGAGAAGTGTATTTTTTAAAACCTAAATTACTACTAAAAAAAGACAATATAGCTTTTAAATTTTTCCAGTGCTTTGTTATATTAAATCGTTTATTATTTTGGTATTTTAGCAAATTCACGACTGGCAGATAGTTTTGCAGCAGGTAATTGAATAACAATTTCAAAAGCGACAAAAAATTACTAGTTTACAATGTGGAAAAAATATTTTTGGGTTGATAAAAAGTACTTTTACGCTAAATATTTTCTTTTATAAAATTAAACATGTATTATAATAAAATACTAAGGACCGTTTTGGTAGAATTAAAATTTTAATATGTACCACCAACAGATAAGTCGCCATAAGAATTTTAAAATTTAAGTTTATTTTAATATTTCAGTTAGTATTCAACTATTAACGTAGCGCCTAGTAATCAAATTTAATCAATGCGCTTCTCTATTAGTAAGCACAGTAGTACCGATAAAAAAACTTATACAAAATGTTATAAATCACTTTAGGACGTCCGATACGCCTGTGAAATAAAATTTTAACGTTTGGATCGCAATTTTTTTTAATGATTTTAGTTTATACCAGTGCCGGATTTAAATTTTTTAAAGTGTAGGCCACTTAATTTTTGCCGCCCCATCTACCTTTCTAAAATAATAAATACCTAGGATTGATAATTTTCGATACGAATGAGTTTCTATGGGAATTTAACCTATTAGTATAAAAAACCATGAGATAACCTGTGAACTTGTTTGACTTTCATCTTCTGAAATTAAGTGAACTTCCTCTAAAATTTGCCACCCCCAGGACGCTGCCGCCCCCAGGCCGCGACCTATACGGCCTATTGACAAATCCAGGACTGGTTTATACTGCCATCGCAATACCGCAACAATTTACTTAAAAAATACATGTAGTAAAGCTCTTTTTAATGTGTCGTCATGTAGTCTGATAGTTCTTAAAAGACTAGCTCTTTAAAATTAGTACCAAACTAGCTAAAGACTAGCTTAAGACATGCATGCAGTGAAAACAATTGTACACTATCGTTACCAGATCATGCAGGATATCAGGGTAATAAGAAGTCCAACAAGGTAACCTGGATAGAATCACCTATGGATTATATATCTTAGGAATCCTAGAGTGTATTGCTAAGAGATGTATCAGCCAGTAACCAAATGTAGTAGACGCGGACACCGCTACATTAATTACAAGATCATTAACTTTTTTATCCACATTCAAGAAGTGGTGGGTCTATTAACACAGCTCTATAGACATCCCATTTCAGGCTTTTATGACAAAGAATTAAAGGCTAATTTCATTTGTAAGTGTAATTTACGGTTAGGACTGTCAAATTTGGTGTTGATATTATAATTTTGATTAGTTACTATATAAAAAAACTTTAAGGCAAGTTCAATATTAGACGAATAGTCAACATTAATTACGCTCTTAAATTCGGTCAGAGATGAGAGTCAAGAAAGAGCATGTGTGTGGTCACGTGGGGTCAAGTACAGCATTCCATAAAATTATAAAAAACTTCAATAATGATATTGTTTGCCTTTAAGGTTTCCACCTAACGTAACTTTTAGAATTTTCTTGATTTTAAATTTCACCTCTTGCGGATGCTTAATAGCCACTCCATTAATTTTCTGCATAAAATATGGAGATAAATATAAAAACCAATCACAAAAATAATAAAATATGGGTTAAATTATGGCATCGGCTAGAGCAACAGACTTTCTGAGCAGGCAGTCTTTCTGGGAAGAAAAATATTTAGCTCGAAAATATCGCCCGTTTATTAAAGAGCTTGCCTGGATCTATTAGACCAACTATGACTAAGGATGAAAAGGAGCAAATGAAGGACATTTAGGAACGTTTTGTAGAACATTTTGAACCTCTATCCGATAAAATTATTAATCCGTATTTTTGGTAATTTTAATTTACTTAGCCTGGATCTAGATATTGCTTACCTGATCTAACTGTGCTAACGCCACATCGGCGTCCACCCAGCCAGGCCTGGTGTACAGGTCCGACTCGTGGCGTGGCTCCGGCCCTGGCGCTACTGGCGCCGTGGCCGCCATCTGTCAAAGCTCAGGGCCGGGTCGGCCCTTTATTGCGCTCCACTCCATTTAGGGATCCATGAACTACCGCACAGACTGGATAAGCTGAAATTAAACAAAAATACTAATTAGGACTAATAAAAAAACAAGAAAGCAAAATTATAGGGAATAGTTACTTGTACATCATAGCAAACATTAAAAAGAACAGACTTCGTCAATATCAACATGGGCCCGATAATATCATAATAAGAATTACACTAAAATAATTTACAACAAATAAAGAAACTAAGTCAGTGGCTTTTAAATTATTATTGTTAACCAAAGTTTAATATATACTTTTTCTTTAGCTTTTTTGAAAGAGTGACAAACTTATGAGTTACCTTTAAGGGTAACAAGGACATGTGATTCCTTTTTTGACATTCTCTTTCCTTATATTTTTACAGAATTTCAGCCCTGGGGTTAGGTGTCAGGCCAGCTTTAGTACAAGTAAAGGTTATACTTCGATCTTTGGAAAGGATTTTATTATAAAGCAGCACTAAATGCAAAAAAAATTTTTGGGGCCCGGGTCCTAATTGGTAAAATGTCCGGGTTACTAAAGAATAGTAAGTAGGTTAAAAGTATATGAGTGGATTACATACATAATATATGGAATATACGTATAAGTATGTAATATTAAAATTGCACGATATTAGCTTCCTAGAGATTTTTATTTAGGACATTTACATATATCGAGGCAATTGCGCGTCCGGATAACTGAATGTCAGGATTAACGAAGTTGTAGTGTAATAATTTTATAAATGTATTTTTGTTAGGTACATTCTAATATTAACATAGCCCAAGTTCGATGAACGCTTATTAGTTAAACCACGAGGAAAAGTTGAATTAAAGAACCGCAAAATGCAAGAAATAGCTAAAATTAAAAAAAATGTTATTGAAAAACTAAACAAAAAAAAATCTTTAATGCAAAAAATCTGATAAATACGACTATATATTTTTAGTAATGGAATAAGAGAAATTAAAGTCAAAACAATATAAATTTTCTTCAAATTGTTTTAAATGTAATTTATAAAATCGCGGACAACATGCTTCTTAAGTTTCAAAATATAATGTAAGGATGTAGAATAATTTTAATAGCCCTCCTAAACTACTCATCCGGTGAGGACAAAAATATTTATTGGTATAACCAGAAATATTTGTTGATTACTTTTGCCATATAGGCCATTTTGGTCCTGTCTCACGGTATAGACCCGTGCACGCACACGGTCGTTTGACCTCCCGAATTTGCAGATCGACCTGAAAAATACCTACTTTCGAAGACTTAGAAAAAGCTCGAGAAAAAGTAATAAAAAAGCTACCAGCGTTTTGGTAACAAAATCACCGTTTCCATGATAACATAATATCATAAATATAAAAAATATCAGAATATTAACCGGTGTAAAAGAAAATAATTGGATAATTTTAATTTGAATTATTATTTGAATTTTAAATAGTTTGTACATTAATTACAAAATTCCAAATTTGTCACCGGAACTCTGGTAGCTTTGTAAGGTATTTTTTAAAAATTTTTCAAGTCGATTAGTAAGGTAGATATCCAGGTCTATAACCTGGGACCTTCGCCGGATGGGACCCGAACCAAAGTGATCCCACCTGGCGAGAAAACCCAAGCAATATTTTTTTGGAAAAAGAATAAACCACACAAAATAACTTTATTTTATTACTATTAACATTAAATACAGTGTATATTGATAGTGAAAAGCTGTGTTAAATAAACTTTTACTAATAATTAAGAAAAGGCTTCTTACTTTTTATCAAAATATGCAAATAAAACGGATAAAAAAAATTGATATCATTTTTTTCTTTTCTGACTCATAAACTTGGGTAATTTTTTTTTTGGCTCAGATCAATAAAATACAAATAAAATACAGCTGCCATGAAACATTTTTTATAAGGGCATCTTAGTGATGAGATGAGATGGGAGCCAAAAAGTCATTAAAAACCTATTTTTAAAAAAACACTAAAGTTTACTACTACCGCTACCAGAGATTAAACTTAACATATTAAACTTAAATGAGGCTTGGTACTCCAATGCTACAACGTCCGCCTTTCACCCTGTCGATATACGGGTTTGAATTATTCATGGGGGGGAAACTCCTTTTTTAAACTTTTTTTTTTTTTTTTTTTTTTTTTTTTTTTTTTTTCTTTTTTTTTATTATATATATATATATATATATATATATATATATATATATATATATATATATATATATATATATATATATATATATATATATATTATATTATATATATATATATATATATATATATATATATATATATATATATATATATATATATATATATATATATATATATATATATATATATATATATATATATATATATATATATATATATATATATAAAATTTAAAAAAAAAAAAAAAAAAAAGGTTAAGTAAAATATTACCAGAATGAGTTTTTTAGTAAGATTTTTCTACTATTTGGTATTTGCGAGGAAAGCCTCAGCGAATGCGTATTGTTTGACATGCAGTAGATTATTTACTTTAAAATTCTAGTATACAATAGTATATTTAAATCATTAAAATAAAGTAAAAAAAATATATTTAGGGGCCGTTCATAAAATACATTCGCAAAATGGGGGGGGATCGCTTAGTGTAAAAAGATGTGACAAGAGGCGACGGGGGAGTCTAAGAAAACGTGTCGTTCGCAGTTTATACAACATTTTTTTCTTGATTATTCTAATTTTATTTTTCTGTCACGATGGGGAAAAAAATTAGCATTAAAAAGTGTACAAAAAAAAAAATTTTAAAATTTAAAAATTTTAAAATTTTTTTAAAATTTAAAGGGGGGGGTTTAAAAGGGGGGGGGGGTTCCCCTTTTTTTACTTTTAAAAATTTTTAGGGGGTCGCAAAAAGTGTGACGCGGTGTGACAAAAGGGGAGGAGGGAGTTCAATATGGTGGAATTCAGCGTGATGTAGTTTTTGAACGGCCCCTTAAAAAATTTTAAATTTCATTTTCTTAGGGTATACATTTTTTTTTACGATTCAATTTTAAAATAATATAATATTCTTATTTCATAATTAGTTAATTTACCCTAAAAATTTTAGCTGATTTTACCAATCTGTCAGATAATTGTTTGCAAAAGAACCAAATCTGGAGTTCTACCACTGATATTGTCAACTTACAGAGCAAACTGTGGATCCTAAACTAATGCATAATTGTAACATCACCTCTTTCCTAATTTAGTACAGTAAAACATAATTTAATACCCATTTGATAGTGTTGCTGCTGGTTTAAAATATATTTACTTCTTTCCGGCAAAATTAGGTGACAAACCGGCAACAGTGTAAAAACCATAAAGAATTAAAGAGTAGGTTAAGTTTTTTTTCATCTTTGGTTTAAGATAGAAAGTATCTGCATTATTAAACTATCTTAAGTTGGTTATTTTATGACTATTATATTGCTATTTACTTACTATTTAAATAATTTTAATAACATCAATCATCGGTATTAAAAGCTTGGTCAAAAGCTGTATGAAATCGTTTGTTGACGTATTAATTTTGTACCTTAAATTTCTATTTTAAGTTTAAATATACTTTCGCAAACACCGCTCAAAAATTACACTTTTTGTACCAAAAATATCATTCATGATTTTTGTCAAGTCAAAAGTTATTTTAGATATTTTTTTTATAAACAATGTTAATGGTTTTTAAAGTATTTAAACTTAGGAGACAAAATTGTTTTTTGCTACTTTTCTCTTAATAAGTTTAATGTTGTGAGCTTTATAACAAAAGATCAAAACAGTTTAAGTTGCGCTTCTTTAATGTAAACAAATTTAAAATTTAAAAACAATTGTTGATAAGTTAAGCCTATGCCGGTAATTTAATAAATAGAATGAAATAGAATACACATATTTAAAGAAATAGTTAATAATAGTCAAGAAAACTAAATATTTACCCGGTAAAATTGTCAAGGTCCTGAATATAAACAAAAACATCTCCCTTCGGCTTAAAGATGTTCCCAAGGGCCACTGACGTCCACCAAACGGGGAGGCATTTTTCTTCGGAGCATTTTCTCAAAAATACACAGCACTATCTCACTCTAACGTATAGTTACGAATAAATGAACCTTTAAAATGAACGCACGATGTTGTTTTGAAACTGTACGTCTTTCAAGTTAAAAAACGTCAAGTTAAGAAGTAATGTTAACCGTCTACGAGAAGCTTTCGTACTAACACCGTTGACTAAACGAGCCGTAGTACTCTCAAATGGTGTTGGGTCCGTTCATTGTATTTCTGCTCTGATCGTACGACTCCGGCCGACCCGGTCCGAGTATGGACCACCCACATCTTGTAATAATGTAAATTCTCAAAATTACATTAGTTTCGTAAATTTTTTTGTCACCATCTGTGTAGGGTGACCCCTTAGACCCACCCAGATAGCGATACTAATCTAATTTTAAGGGTTCGGAGAAAAAATGCATATAATATATTTGAACAAATATATGTATTTTAACTGAATTGCATTTTTATTAACTTAAAAAAGTACACATACAAAATTTTTATATTCCTGTTCCAATTTATTTTACACTTAAAAAAAATAAATAAAAATACCAAATAAATTTAAATATCTCTGGCAACAGATATTATTTATTTTTTTCGAAATGAAAGACCCCATACATGTAAATGGTTACTACTGGTAAACATTAAAAAATATATTACTGCCCCCCTTAGTCAAATATGAAAAATATGTATCTGATGACTCCAGCAACTTCTTTTTAATTTTTATTTAAATTTTCACATATAGAGCATAAATTATTACCGGAAATTTTTTTAGTACATGAATTTTTTGAAAATTATAACGAGTCGCGGAGCGACGAGGGATAATTTTCTTTAAAAAATTCATGTAAGAGACAAATTTCCCGCAATTAATTCAAGCACGTGAGGGATTCGGTAAAAAAATTTGTATACCAAAATAGTTTTTAAAAGAAAATATATGTATAGGTATAGTTATATATTTTTTGCTGTATATCACCTTTGTCTGTAGTGACTATTAACATTTCCCTAAAACCCAGTAAAAAAACGTATAAAAACAATCAATTTTATATAAAAATTTATCTAATATTATAAATTTTATTTTACTATGGCACGGGAAAAAAAAAAAAAAAAATCTCCGGCAATATGAACATCCACTTTCATTTTTAATCAATATTGACATTTCCCTGAAACCCACTAAGAAAATTGTATGAAAACAATCAATTTTATATAAAAATTTATCTGGTATTATAAATTTTATTTTACTAGGGCACGGGGAAAATAAAAAAATATCCCCAAAAATACGAACGTAGCCACTTTTATTTTTAGTCAATATTAACATTTCCCTGACACCTAGAAAGAAAATTGTATGAAATCAATTAATTTTAAATAATATTTATCTAATATTATATATTATATTTTACTGGGGCACGGGGAAATTAGATAAAAGTCTTCCTCAATACAAACCTATACATTTTTTAGTCAATATTGACAATTTCCGAAACCTATAAAAAAATGTATGAAATCGATTAATTTGATATTATAATTTATTTGATATTTTTTAAATTTTACTAGGGCACGGAGAAAAAAAATCACCTATTCGATACGATGTGCCTCCCCCATAAATACTAAAAATAAATATTGCATGAAAAAATATTATTATTGTCTAATTGTATGACAGCGTTCATGTGCCGGAAAATTTCCACTTATTAATTTTACGTCTACATGCTCATGTCAATAAAAAAAAATTTGAAAATTTGCTGGTTACCATAGTAACAATGTGGAAATAAAGCATCTGATTGGTTTTGAAATGATTGGTATAAAATTTTTTATCCAATACCCGGTTACGCCAAACCCAATTTTTAACCATAACCAATGATCGATCCATAACCAATTTAGTTAAATAAATATTTTTTTGCTTATCCCACTGAAGGTATATCTAAAAATGAAAAAAAATGTTTTTCCAAAACTTTTCTGGCTGATACAAAATACACTCTTAAAAAAATTATGTAGGTGAAATCAGACCAAAAATATACATATCCAAGAAAGAGCCAGTTTCTCCCTCCTCCGCTGTATTTTTTATAAAAAATAATGGATATGTAAAACACAGCCAAGTTTAACTTTAATGAAAAAATAAAAAATAATTCCCGTCCGATTCTAAATAAAACTGGATTAAATTAAAAAATAAATAACATGATTTTTAAATCCTTGCTCACCAAAACTTTTAAATTTAAAATACCTTACAACGTAACCCCCTTTTTACAACATCTATAGTTCCAGACATCCAATCATTCATAAAGTTAGCCTAACTTTGGTTGTGTTAAGAAAAAAAAAATACACGATAATTATCATTTTCAGGAGCAATGGTTATTAAATTTTGGTTTAATGCAATATTATTTAAATAATCACCTATTAACTAAAAAAGTTGTTTAAAAATGGAAAAGAGCAGATATTAAATAATATAGTCCAGAGAACGAAGCTGAAAAAAGTGCAAAACCTGTCAATTTTTTCAAAATGCGTCGATTTGCCTGAAAATTTGGGATTAAACTTAACTTACCCTCCTCTTCAAAATCTATAATATGCTCATGGGCGCTCTTTATTTTTTAGGGGTGAAAACTACCCTTTATTGCTAAAACCTATTAAACTATACAATAAAGCTTAAGTTGAGTAAAATTTGACTCAAATAGGTAAAAAAAGTAAAATTTTGTTTCTTTGAAACATTATTTAATTTATTTCGGTCCCTAAAAATCAACATTTATTATAATTTAAAAAAAATTATTTACCCTAAAAAATTAATATATTATCACAGTGTTTTGCACGAATATTTGGAATTAAGCTTAACTTACCCTCCTCTTCAAAATTTTTACTATGCTGAAGGTCGCTTTTTATTTCTTAGGGGTGAAAACTACCCCTTACTGCAAAAACCTTCAAAATTTTCATATTAAAGCTTTAGTCACATAAAATTTGGCTCATATAAATTGAAAAATAAGTATTTAATTTTTTGAAAGAAGTATTTAATATATTTCAACCCCTTTGAAAATAAACCCTTATTATGATTTAATAAAAAAATTGTTTACCCTAGAAAATTAATATATTGTCACAGAGTTGTAATTTAAAAATATTACTACTTAAAAGTATTACTAATTTAATTTTGTAAGTTTTAATCCTCCAAAATCCACCCCTTACAATATTACAATGCAAAAAATGGTGCAAAACCGCGGGTATTTTAAAAAATGCATTGAATAGCTTTTAGAATGCTCCAAAAAATTTTTTTTTTAAGCATAACTCCTTAAGTTCTTGTAATAAAAAGTTCTTTAAAAAAACATTTTTTTTTGGGTTTTAAAGAGCTATATATTAAAACTGTTTAAAAACCCTTACTTTTTAAAAGGGGTAAGTTTAAAGGGCTAAAACAAGGTAGTGTCGTCTATACACACGCGTTTTAAATGTTTATATCTCACTTAATTTTTTTGTCATAATACAGTAAATTAAAAAAAAAAGCAAAATATTTGTAATTCAAAATGCTACAATTTGATACCTTAGTAATGTTTACGTATCTTCCTTAGTTTTCGAGTTATTTTGAAGAAAAGGTAATTTTTATTAAAATTCTGAAATTTGATTTTCACTTGCAGCTCTATTATTTTCAAAATTAAGCATTTTAAATCGGTAAAAATTTTAGAAAGTATTTATGATACATAGATAAAGAGAATTACGACTCAATTTAATTACGGTGGTAATTAAGAGGTTGTTTTTGAAGATTTTTGATCTCAAAAAAATTTTGGTCTAACCTTATTTTAATCATAACTCACTCAACTTTTATGATACATATTTAAAAAAAAAAAGAAAGGTCTTTGCAAATGCCCCAAAAAAGTTATTTTTAGTTTTTCTTAAAAAATACGTAGATTTTGCGTTATTTGCCTCTGAATTTTGTGTTTGATGAATAACAGCTAACCTTTAACAAACCAAAACTTGATTTGTATTCGTCCCACCTCAATAACAAAAAAAAAACATTTTATTCGTTTTTTTTTAAAACTACATTTTGTTATTTACAGTTTTTTTGATAAATGCATACCTATCGAGTTATTTGCAAGAACCGATTAAAAACGTTGATTTTATCTACGAAAAACTACGACTTTCGATCGCGAATAAGTCGAAAAGTATGCATTTTGCAAAAAAAATGTATAGAACATTTTTTGCTTAGAAATCATTTTTTTTATCGATTCCTTCGGCATGATATAGATTTTGATCCTTGGACTATTCCGTACCTACTGTCAAAATTTAGCACCATTCTATGAATTTTAAAAAAATATCTAGACAAAATGGTTCGTTTATTGGGCTAATTACTACATATTTTCTTAATATTAAATAAAACTTTTGTATTAGTAAAATTCAATAAATTCAAATTATATATTAAAGCTTATTGCTTAATAAATAAAAATTTGGTTTCTTTTTTGGTAAACTTTTAAATATTACTGATACTAGGGGGGCAAAACTGTAATTTCATAACATTTACTTTTTTCCTCTAATACTTTACTCCATTTCTTTTTTAAGCACTTACAAAATTTTTGTTTTTTTTTCAATTATTTTAAAATAATTTAATATGTTAGAAAATCTTCAAAAATTACCTATTATACTGGAAAATTAAGTATATAACGTTTAAAATTAATTTTAAAACCAGATTATTTTAAAGCAAAAAGAGAATGCACTAAAACGCCAACCTAATAAACCGATAACAGTAATTCGTAAAACATTGTTGCTTAAACGTCTAGACGTAATTATTATTTTTTATTATCTTAAATTACCTTAAACATAATTTTTTAACAAATATATTTAATTGTCAATATTATATCTAATTTACTGGCAAAATATTGTTTTTCTACTTTGCCGCAATTTTTGTTTTTTGTAGAGAGCTCTTCTACTAGAAGAAAACGCAACCCAAACGATTTTTTTACATCATTTCCTTTATTGCCATCAAAGAAAAGCTTTGATTTGTTTTCATTGACTCAAAATAATCAGATCTATTTAGGAAAGAACGGTCAACACACCAAGATGTACAACAAAATACCATAATTTTATTTTATCCTCTTTTTTATGTAAATTGGCAACACTGTCGCGAATATAATCATAATGTCAACTTTTATGACCTAATCACGGTAATGACTTATTGTTACCCAATTAAAAAAGGTTTAATATTGTGTTAACACTTATTAAATCCTTTTTACTTTGTTTTTGTGCTTTATATAACCAAATTATTACAAAATATTACCAACTTTTTTTAACAAAAAAATGTTGTTTATCAACATATTGTAAGATTTAAAAAAATATATACAGATCGAACAAAATTTAATACATAAATGTAATAAATTAAAATGAAAACTTTAGAAAAAAGCTAATACAAGCAGGAAGAACAAATAAAACAAGTGAATATTACTGGACCAAAATAGAAATAAAGGGTTGGCAAAATGTTAAAAATATTATTAAAGAACGCAAAAAAATCCAAATAACACAGAAAGAATCGGTAACACGATTTATCCAGAACTTTTTTCGCCATTCTATATTCTAAGAACGCCTAGCAACCTCTTTATAGACCATAATATTATACTTCATCTCCCAGTAAAGCCATTGGAAAGTAGCAACAAGCGCGTGATACTGTAGGTAGCCTTCAGTTAATATTATATTGGGGTATCGATAATTTTCTTCAGTTAAAATTAAAGACACATCCATGTTCGCTGTATCGAAAAAAGTATTTCAGTTCTTATCCCACACATATGAGCCGTCAACTTCTGTAAAATAAAGAACCATTTATTCTCCTGAGCTTTACTTTTAAGAATGCTTGAATTTTACTTTCGAGCCGGATAGTATTTCTTTCTTTTTAATATGCATACTCCGTTATGTATATCAAATCAGACAGGCTTTGGAATATTGATCCTTTGTACGGCATCTTCCATAACCCTTAATATCCTTGATTCTCTCCAAAAAAGAGCTGTTCGCCTTTTGTTATCTTGAGGCAGTACACACCATTTTAAAACCCAAGTACCAACGTACCGTAAGTGCCTTAAATATTAAGGACCACCCTTCACAAGAAAGCTTTCTGTTCTTGCCCACCAATGAGCTGTAGGGAATCCGCTCTTTTGTAGGTATTTTCACGGCTTCTGGCCCTAGGAATAAACCAACCGAATTTCTTCTCTAGCTGCTTCAAATAGAAAAATACGCGAACTACTTTCATGCATTCCATCACAATACATCCGGAGAAGCCCAGAACTTCCCACATTTTTTGTTTCTTTATTCCCAGAGGATCGAGAATGTAGACCCTGCTGCCTACACAGATTTTTCTTTCGCCTTCAAACCTCCAAGTCTCTAGGTAGGTAGGTTTAAAGTGAGTGGGTTTAACACCCTTCTACCGCGACCGATCGGTCTATTGTGGCTCAGACCCTTTTATATTTCTCCCACCAGGTCCAGACTTCTAATAGATCTGATGATCCTGTTGGGAGAGAGACCTTTCACCTCCCCCGGCAACAAGGTGTCATTGCCGAGGATTGCGAATCTTAGTCGTGCCATTGCTGGGCACGAACACAGTATGTGTTTGCCGATTCATCCCCCTCCATGCACCCATCCGATCTTGTGCATGTGGTATTTTAATCTGCAGTGTCCCGTGTACAGTCCCACTAGAGTTTTAAGGTGTACCCTTGATTGCTCCAGTAGTTTGACAGTACATTGTTGGTTCGGTGGGCTTATGAAGGCCTTCGAGTGTCTGAGACCCGGAAGTCCATGCCAGTCCAAGACTCTAAGTTCCGTGCTAATCTAATACACTACCTCTTACTTTAATTTAAACACCAACGGTATTTTAGTTTTTAGACTAAATAAAACAAATACCTACTTATACAAGACATTGACTTCATTGGGAGTAGAAGATAACCTTAATTTGATATAAAAAAAAGAATGTAGTATCCAAAATAATGAAGAAAAAAAATGGAAAGGCATATGTGGATAGATATGCCCTCAGTATGACAAACATTGTACAAGACACAATACAAGGAACATACATAGAGATCAATTAGTAGACCACCCAAGATCGAAACGAATTTATGGGTATTCATCTCCGTAATCTGGTGAAACAAGCAAATTATTTAACAAAAAAAACAGAAAATAGGTTTGTTAAATTAGTTTTTAATTTTCTAAATTTAGTAATAAATTATCACCTCTATAACTAGCAGAAGAAACCTGACAATTTTTTTAACTCACAAAATTACATACATAATTTAAAAGTTATTTTTTTATCTTTATGACCTCTCGTAAAGACTTGTATGACGTCTAAGTACTACGTACCGTGGGTGCCGGGTTTTAAAATTATTAACACATTTTTCAAACTTTTAAAACACCCCCTAAATATACGATATTACCACACCTATTTGAAGGCATTCCAAAAAAAATATGCAGTTTATAGGATTTTTCTTTACTTGTGTCCGAAAACCTACTTAGGTACCAAATTTCAAGTTTCTACTCCCTCGGGAAGTGCCCCATAATTTTGATGAGTCAGTCAGACAGTCAGTCAGTATTAAAATGGACGTTTTTGAAATCGCATATGTAAGAAACCACTTTACATAACTTTCTCGTTTTTTTCAAAAATAATCAGAATGCTTATGTGAATTTACATACCAAATTCCATACTTTTATGTGGAACGAGAAAGAAGTTAAGATAGGGGGAAAATAGGATGAATTATTTCGTGTAATATACACACAACCGTGCGATAGACCGGAACATGGCCTGGCGCACTACCGTGCGCCTAGACTACAACTGACACAATTTAATAAGGTAGAGTAATGGTGTACAACAATGATCATACAACAGCATTTTTTAATCAAATGATGTTATTAAAAAGCGTTTATCAATTTTTTCATCGTACAAAATGTTACAATTGGTACACCTTATTACATATTCATATAATAGGTATAATATTGTAATTTATTGTGGTCATTAAACTTAACACGCGGAGGAAAAAGCAATTAAATATTTTTTTTATAACATTTAAATGCCCTTCAAACAACTTCGGACTACGCTAAATCTTTGGACCTACCATCACTTTCAAGAAGACTAATCTGTAAAATAATATTTCATTTTTATTTTTGTTTGGCTTATCGGATTCGTGGGTGGTCCGTCCAACCATCGGTTACAGTTTTAAAACGCTCGTCAAGATTTTATTAAGAACATCAATTCAAACCGGGGGTAAAAATGTATTTGTTTGTTCGATGTTTGTTTAGGTGAAGAAAAGAACAATTCTACAGGGTGGTCCATATAACTATAAATATATATACATGTACAGTATGTCCAAATAAGTGAAGAACATATCAAACGCTTAAAAACTATCAAAGAGAAAGTTTAAGACAGTTTTGTTGGTATCTCACTGACGCTTGTATCGCTGTTTTACCCGTTTTAGATATTTTTATTATTCTAATTTAGTACTTTTTTAATGTAGATGGGGGCATTTTTAAGCAGATTATTTACTAGTAAGTATTTACGTTTTTTTTTAAGTAAAATGTAAAATTCCAGAGTTCTTTAAAATATTTTTACAATAAAAAGGAAATTGGCGGATAGCAAAGCATTAATTTGATAAAAGTCACTCAAAAGTAATTTGGTTGTAGCTATTTTAAAAAAGTATTAAACCAAAATAATAAGAAACTGTTTCATAGAGTACTTACCCTGTATGACTTTTAATAAAACTAAGTGCTAACTGGTTTGGGATCATGCAGCAATTTTTATAAATACTATTTATTTTCTGACAAATTACAAATTAAGAAAGTTCCTTTATTGCACACTTAATGAAATGGATAATATATATAAATATATATTCCAAAAGTAATGGGACACAGAGCAACAGCAGATCTGGGGGTTGTTTGAGGCGGGAAATTCAAATTCGTCCATGCTTTGGTGTTGTTAGTAGAGGGCGCCAGCCACAGCCTACCCCACTTGTTTTTTTTGATGGCATAACTTTTTACAAGCTTAGTATTTTAACCTGTTTATTAAAAAATAAGTAACTATAATTCCCTCTGCATTAAAAATGCATACCTCATATAAGTCTTAAGGAGCAACTCTTTTCGAGATAAACGCAATTTAAAGAACCCCGCAATATATCATATATATATATATATATATATATATATATATATATATATATATATATATATATATATATATATATATATATATATAATATATATATATATATATATATATATATATATATATATATATATATATATATATATATTATATATATATATATATATATATATATATATATATATATATATATATATATATATATATATATATATATACAGTATGTCTCAGTAAGTTGGAACCATATGGAAAACTTTTTTATTATTAATTTAACGAAAAAAGTTATTCTTCATAAAAAGTTCTGCATGGTCTAAAACCTAAAATACAACTTTCAGATATTAATTTTTTTTAGGCGTATACGAGTTTTTTTAAAAAATATGAATTTTGCCCAAGAGTAAAGGTCCTTTATTTTTGACAATTTTGAAAATTTCTGAAATTGTTTTTAAGAAAGTTGATCATAACTAAAAACCATATTTAAATATGCAATTACACTCATTTACGGTAAAAAAAATATTTTTCTTTTTTGAAACGTATGTCTACAATAACAATGCAAATTTAACTGTAGTTACATGCAATTTGGGATGCTCTGACATAGAAACGAAATGTTGAGACAGGAAATGTTTGACAGCGACCGGCGACCGTTAAAACGCGTTGGAATTGATAAAGTACATAAAAATGGTGTTATTAACTTATGTTGTGTTAATTTATAAGTAATAAAGTAAAATTAAAAAAAAAATACAAAAAATATTTTGTTTATCGTAAATGGGTATATTTGCATATTTGAACATGGTTTTTAGTTCTGATTAACTTTTCTTAATAACAATTTTTGAAATTGTCACAAATTAGGGTACTTGGGCAAAATTCATACCTTTTGACAAAACTCGTATACGCCTAAAAAAATTATATCTAATATTTGTATTTTAGGTTTTAGACCATGCAGAACTGTTTATAAGGAATAACTTTTTTTCCTAAAATTAATAATAAAAAAGTTTTGCACATGGTTCCAACTTGGCATACTGTATATATATATATATATATATATATATATATATATATATATATATATATATATATATATATATATATATATATATATATATATATATATATATATATATATATATATATATATATATTATATATATATATATTTTTTATATATAATATATATATTTTATGATTTATACAACGAATTAAAACCAATTTAGTTCCTTTTTTTAACAAAAAAATTATTTACAAAAGATGTTTTAGCTGTCTTCAGCCTTTATCAATGTTTTTTTGTAAAGATCATTTAGGCTATAACAATGGCTTTAAAACTTACACACATTTATTTATTTTTTATTAATTTAAAAATACACATTTAAATTATATTTTAAACTTTTGAGCCAACACAAAAACTTTAAATAGACTGTTAGCCTATTCAAAACTGACGTTAAATCTAAGTAGAAAAAAAGCAGTATTAATGTAAATTTCATTCTTGCTCATTTAAAATATCAAATTTCTTTTATTTAAGCCTACAGTACGATGATGCATATCCGCTGTAATTATGAAATTATGCTGTAATTAGCTTTTAAAGCTTTTTTTACATGCTTATTTTATTTCCTAAAAATATGCTGAAACATTTAAACAAAGGGGAACTTTCTTGCTAAATAATGAAAAGACTACTTGCCATGCATATTTTTTTTTGCTAGCTCGTATGTCCTGTATTCACTAAACATCTTATTTTTTTTAAATTTCTGTTTTAGGATAAGTTAATAAAGTTTTTAGCAAAAAAATAAGAATGTACAGAAATGTTTTCTATATAGACAACTTGTTCACTTGTATACAAATTATTAAAATAAGCCCGTCGTTGCAGAGACAAAATAGTTTGAAAACCTTCATTTTCTCGGGCCACAGAATAAATTATTTCTTAACATGCTGGTAAATACGTTTAACAAAAAATAGTCGCTGAAAATAGTAAGATGTTTTCGCACACTTTATTTTGCCTATAAATATAAACTCTTATCATTGGTCATCTCCTTCACCATTAAAGCTAAAAAACATTTATCTGAGATATCAACGATCAATAAGAACAGAAACCCGTTCAACTATCGCCATCTAGTGCAGAGCTTTAACGCAATGTACAAGATCTATCTAGCTTCTAGTTTAAACTATTTTAACTATTTTCTAATAGTTTAAACTAGGACGAGCTTAGTTGGTATCAGGAGTGCAGAAGTACGAAGAACATAAGCAATAATTTCTCTATTTTTGCAGTCACATATTTAATTACATTATTTTCTTATTTTGTTTCCAGGTTTGAGGATACATAAAATACGAAAGGTACAGACAGTATACTTGATGATTATTGGAAAAATATTTGGGATAGAAAACCAGAAAAGAATTAAAAATTGTTCAATAATTTTGATTTATAGTGCCCTCTAGGAACAAATTTTGTATGTCTCTTTCTCGCTTACATTCTGCAGGATTATAGTAAACGGTAAACGTTGCCAGCAGGGCACTACATCGTATAAAGATCAGTTTGTGACATTTTGTAAGATGTGGCAGCAACAGTATGTGTATTAAAGTTTTTTTTTCATAAAAATAAGATTACGTTAGAGCGTTTTATACACACGAGAATTACTTAGAAAATTATGGGGGTTGGTAATATCGGTTTTGCAATATTTACATTCAGAATTTTATATACTTAATTCATTAGTAATTAAAAACTTAAAAGGTTTTAATAATTTTAAGAAAAAATGTCATTGTTATATTTAAGATATTTTTTTATCTTTGGACAGTCCACGAAGGCTGAGTCCTAACGTACCGTGGGTGTCTTAAGTGTGGTGAGAGGGAGTTTGTTCACACGGGACTTAAATATTTGGAAACTTGGACGAGAAGGTAAAACTTCTGCGGGCAGCAGGTTTTATAGTCTGGACACTCTTAGGAATGAAGAAACGAAGAAAGCGGGAAGTTAGGGGCCTCTCTAGTTGAACTGTAAAAGGATGCATAAAAGTTGCACTACGTGTGCTCTGTTTGGAGCTGCCAGAGGAGGAATTATACTAGCCAACTCCTCTAAGCAAAAGCCGTGAAAATACCCATAGAAGAGCGACAGATCCCCTTCAGCTCGACGGTGGGCAAGAGGGGAAAGCCTCTCCGTAAGCGTGGGATTATTAATAAGACGAACAGCTCTTCTTTGAATGGAGCCCAGAATGCTAAGTGTTGTAGGAGACGCCATTCCCCAGACATGAAAACAATATTCTAAAGAGGGTCTGATTTGGGATACATACAGAGAATACAGATTGGAAGTAAGAAAAATACTTTCTGGCTTGAAAGAGAAATCCAAGCTTTTTCGAAGCTGCTGAGGCTGTGAGGCTATGGATGTAATGTGTTTGTGCCAGTTGAGAATATTCTCAAAAGTAACGCCGACAAGATTAAACGACTCTTTGTTCTGCAGAACTTGGTCGATCATTTGTAACGGATGAGCATTGGCAGAGTTTTTTCGCGACAGCGAACAAGACTGTGTTTTGGAGGCATTAAACCGAACAAGATTTTTGGCGCCCAAATCCAAGATAAGTTTGAGGTCTTGCGCGAGAAACATCCGCATTGACCTACGTTTGGTTTCCAAATCAGGCTTATTGACTGGCTTGAGAAATTAAATGTTAAGAGTGGGGGTACTATCGTCAGCAAAACTATGAATGGGATTGATTGTGAAAGAAAGAAGATCGTTAATGTCTAAAAGAGACAGAGTGGGTGCCAGTACTAAGCCCTGGGGCACCCCAGCATTTATTTGGAAGAAGCTGGAAGAATGACCATCTACAATAACTGATATACGTCGATTAGAAAGGAAACTGCAGAGCCAAGAGCAAAGCTTAGATGGAAGACCGTAAGAAAGAAGTTTGTTAAGAAGCCCATTATGCCAGACCTGACCGAAAGCTTTGGATAAGTCAAGAGCAAGGATCTGGGGTTCACTAAAAAATTCAAGGGACTTGTTCAGTTGTGTGAGACAAAGGAAAGAAGATCAGCTGTGGATCTTCTGTGACGGATTCCATACTGTCTGACATGTAAGATCTTGTGTTTTTCCAAATACTTCAAGATTTGGGAATTAATTAATTTTTCTATTACTTTGCAAACAACAGAAAAAGGGATATAGGTCTATAGTTAGAATGAAGAGTCTTGCATCGTTTCTTGGGGACAGGTTGCACACGTGCAGCTTTCCAGCTTTCCGAAAAAATGTCCGTGTGGTAAGAGATTCGAAAGAGGCGAGTTAAGATGGGTGCAAGCTCGGGAGCACATTTTTTAAAGACTTTTGCTGGTATGCCATCTAGCCCAGACGATTTTTTAGTATTAAGAGAAGAAAAAATACGCTTGATAGAGTTTGACTTTAAAAATAATATCGGACATTTTATGAGGAACTGAGGCAACTATTGGAAGAGGAAGATTAACGGGAGGATCGATTGCAGCGATTTGCAGCAAATAGTTCGGCTTTCTTTAGAGGTAGAAACAATTTCATCTCCGGAGATTAGGGGTGAAAAAAAATTGTGCAAAAGTTTTGACTAATGTTTTTGGCAAAGGACCAGAAGGATTTACTGCCATTCGAGCAAGAAAGAACTTTATCTTTTATCCGATTGTTAAAACGGTCTTTGGCTTCTGAAATAATCCCTATTAGTCCTAATATATTTATGTCCCTATCTAAAAAAATAGTATACAATTTTCCGTTCTTGTTTGTAGCCACTTTTTTGTTCATTGTGATCATTTTTATTATTTAACATTTTTTCCCAAAATATAGAACTGAAACCACCCAAAAGCAACAACTTCCCTTTATCTACCTACACCTGATATAATTTAAAGAATACAAAAAGCTTAATTCTATTAATAAATTTTCAGGTTATGGTAAACTAATCAATTGAAAGCTTTTATAAAATTAGAATTTGGCCACATGAACATCACATGAGTTATAGCATAATTTTACTGAAATTTATTAAATGAATGTACTATTACCAAAAATCCTATTAAAATTTTAATGAAACTTTTGGTGATAATTTTCCTTATACATTTTTGTATGTAAAAAACGACTGTTAAGCAGCTTTTCCTCAATTTTTTAAAAATCCTGGATAAGCTAACTTTAAATTTAAAAAAATCATCACGTCATGCATAAATATGAACTACGATGGTAAAAACGAGGGGATAATAAAATAGTTAGGAGGCTGAGACCCCCTGCTCCCTCCCCTCCAAATATATGCATGTAATGTGATAATATGGAAGGGTTCTGGTATACAGTAAGTTTATTAAGGGATAACAATGAAAAATTAAAATATTAAACCATCTCTAATTGTGCTGTGTTTGCCCTTTTAGAATGTAAAATGCAAAAAAAATACTTTTTATTGCATTAAAACTGACGATCGTAATACATTTTTTAAGAAAATGTCTTCTCAATAGTAAAACAAAGGATTTAAATGGAACTGAAAACTGGACCATGTTTAATGCAGATTTGTAGACGTTAAAATCAATGGAGGACAAAATCCTATATAAAAATATAAAAATGACACTGTTGAGAGTAAGGACGAAAAAAGTTAATTTTAATTCGATGTTAGAATATCATAATTTCTGTATTATATTTTCTAAGTAAAGTTATTTTGTTTTTTGTATACTAAATAAATTATGTTGTAAATTAATTTCTGAGACATTAGATACAGTCCAATTTTATTTATTAAAGAATGTTAGTAAGTGTATTTAGCAAAATGATGACCACTTTGCACACTTTCTTTGTACTTACTGTTCTTACTTAAATTTACCTCCAATATTTACTTACTGTTTCTTTATTACTACTGTTTCTTTATTACAGAATGTTTTAAATAATTAAAAATGGTTTTCTCTGGCTAAAAAAAAAAGAATAAAGAATATTCTAAAAATATTACCTACCGGATAAAAAAAAACATTAGTTGTCAAAATGTTGATGATATATGTAGAAAACTGGAAGATTTTTTTTTATAACGTCGTTTTTCATAAACTTTTTTTAATAATTGATTACTATAACACTTAAAAATGTCATATTATATTGTCCGAATATATATCAATAAATAAATAAGTTCAGTAAGTACGTTTACAAAAAGCCTATTTTGACATCAGGGGTTTGTCTTAAATGTAAAAGATGTATTTTTTGGACACTCTGTATATGCATGTTTAACAAAAATTATTTAGGTTTAATTAAGTTTATTAATTAATATCGAGTAACTTTGTTTTATTACTTTTATTATTTTTTACTAATATTTCTTTGCGCCCATTTATTATTGAAATATAGCTTTAAATCCATTAGAATATTTAATGTGTTCCAAAGTATTTCCAAACGAAATAGCAATAATCTACCGGACATATTAAATGTCCAAAAAAATGTGTTCATCGTCCTCATGTACCCATTTCGCCACACAAATCAAGTTTCTATCGACACCACTGTTCGTTCCGGAATCGTAACAATATGAATAATTAACTTCTTTCGTCCATCAAACAATTATCATTGAGAAATTTAATACCTAAAATACAATGCTCAAACAGAAAAAAAGACATTTGTCAACTGTTAATACCCTCGCAGCAGACTAACCCTAATCCATGTAGATTGTGTAGATTCATACACCTTATTGATGTTCAAACTATAGTAATAATATGGTTTTCCTAAACTAATAATTATGGCTCTGATCTCTTTCGCGCAATTTTTTAGCTCGGTACACGTATCAGGCTTAGCAAGATGCTGAGCAACCTTCAGCTTTGTATAAAACCTTAAGATACGGCTTTCCATATTCGGTAAAGACTCCGACGTTACCTCTTGCCCAAATTAGAGGTTCCGACTTATTCTAGAAACAATTTCTAAAACTCTTTAAGTGGCCTATCCAGATACTCAGATATGTAGTCCGACGCATTAGGTACAGTACGTTCGACAATAATTCGTTGATTTCTCGTTTTACCTGTTACTGTTAGCCGTAAAACTCAATATACTTTGGGTACCCGCATGTAGGTCCGGACTTCAATTTTTTTTAATTTATTATTGTATCTACTTTTTGGTATATTATGTAGGTTATAGGCGAATTGCAGGTGTTGAATATAAAGCACGGTCTTTTCGTCTTAGTTCATCAGTCGTTTGGAGTTTGTCAAGGTATTTTCGTGTGTGTTATTGAGCATCCAAAATAGCTAACCTAAACTATTAATATTAGTAGGTAATCAGGACCTGTACCCTTTCAAAAGGTGTGGTGCCTACACAATAGATATTTGTCAGGCAACCTATTTATGGTTGGGTTTTCCATTGAGGGTTGTAATTTAAATTTTATTGCGGTCAAGAAATCAACGAATTATTGTGAAATGTACCATATACCCGTATAACCTTTTTTATCCTCGCAAAGTTTGTACTTTAACTTGTGACGCAGGGCCACGTTATCACGTGCGATTCAGAAAAATAAAAATAAAGGCGGTATGAATAACTCCAAAACATCAAAAATACCTTCATAACAGAGGGGTCCTCGGGAACTAAAGACATGGTTTTTCGCGTTTTCAGCGGTCGTTTTTCTGAAAAAGGGAAGACGCGTGCTTACTTTGCGAAGTTAAGGTCAGAAAAATATATACTTGCGTTCCTACAGTTTCAGACATATAGCCAGTTGTATATTCCAAGATCCAATCAGAAGTCAAATTTAAATCTTACCTTCTTTGATAACTTATTGATGCAAACGAGTCATTAATTTTAAATCGTAAATACCTTACCTATTCCGCAATGAAAAAATTTAGCGGAACTGTGAAAAATAAAATATGGTCGCCCTCTAGCCTATCAAAACGCTGTCAGGGTTTATTCGTCTTCCTTTTTTACACAATTTATGCCAAAAATACGTACCACAAGAGTAATTTCTTTTAAGTATGATAAGACGGGTCTACACTTGCGACGCGAAAGCCCGGAAAGTCGTGAAAAGCGAGTGTAGCTGGTTTCGCGGCTGGGGTTCGCGCTTCGCGGCTTTTTCCATTCGATGTGTTTTTCAGCCCGCGACAAAAAGAAACAATGAACGTAACCGTGAATATTGCGAGTGTAGAGGGGCCAAATTCTTTGCGCAGAGATCTGCAGGCGAACTGGGTAACACATAGAGAAGAAATTTCCTGTCTATAATAGAAAATCTCTTTAAACCCGACTCCGTAAGTTTTCCCGGCTATAATCGGATTTCCGAATGACTAGTTTGAAGCATGGAAAAAAGATCAGCCAGGCCCTTGCTACGATTTGTTCTCTTTCTATCCCATGAAAATGTACATAAGTTTATCCCTGCCATTGCTTTACTTATTTTTTCATTTCATTTTGGAGTTTCTGTTTAACCGCCGATCAGTTTTTCCGGAAAGGCGTTGGAGGAGCTGTATCAACTGTTTTCACCCTCGAGGATCAAGGAGAGACTCACGTCAAACGATGGAGTCCTTTTTTGGAGCTAAGCGCTGTGAACGTAGATTCCTATACCTGTCCCTTTCTAAGGGCTCCGCACGAGGGGTTTTCCTAATGGCGAAAGATGGTCGCGCGCTTAGCAGGAAGTGACAGTACTGACAGAAAGTGTTTATACGTAATACCAGTAGCAGTTCTTGGTCGGATCGCCATTGTTTGTGCCTTTCATGACCATTGACATTGTAAAAGTTTTTAATTTGTGAAAGTTTTGGAAATTTCTGGGGGCTTCGAGTCCGACATCCAGTTTTTCCACATACAAAGCCCCGGAAAGCTGTGTCTGGAAACGGGAGGCAAAAACCTAACTGAAGAATTTTTATAGCTTATTTCTTGTCTATTTCTATCTCTATTGAATTACAGAGTTCGCCTGCTGACTCGAATCTCGCCAAATTCGCAGCCGCGATTCGCGGGCGAATGTAGAGCCGCTAATATTGTTAGATCCATTTAATTCGGTAAAAGATCCCGTTTTTCTTGAGACCGTTCTTTCCAAGTGACTTTTTATCAAGTTTCGCGTTGTTGAACTTAACATAATCATTTTGTTATGACATTTTATTCCACTAGTAATCCATCAATCTAATAACTGGTTCAAAAGGGGCGACAATATATGTTTATTTGGCAAGTATGGTAAAAGTAGATTATTTTGCACAAAAAAGATCTGGAAAAATTGTTTTCTTAAAACTTCCGTTGCTAATAAAAAATACATCCTTAAGCAAAATTATTTAATTAAAATTTAATTAAAAACGTAAATGAAAAATTTTCCAGCTTTTTCCGTATTTAACTATATTTCTTTACAAAAATAATACAGATGTAAAATAAGTCAAAGTTTATTTTTTGTCCCAGGCAACAAAAAATAACTCCCCACACATCTTAAAACAAATTAAATATATTAAATTTATTGTATACATAACCCCTAAAAAATATTTAATCTCCCTTAACCGTTTCTTAAGCACCGTTTTTAAAACCCATATAGGACCGGACACCAAATTCTTTATAAAGTTAGCCCATTTCGATTGTCCAAGAGAAAAGAAAATATCAACATGTACCCCTTTCAGCGCCTTTACCGAAGAGATGTCACTCAAAAACACTGGGTAGCTTACTCTCCTTAAGTATTCCATGTATACCAAATTTAAAATAAATATCGGATTCCGGTTGGAAGTGATGACATCACCAGACAAACAGATCGACAGACAGGTGGACATGGGAGAAATGTTTTTTATAATCAAGGGACCCCAAATTGCAAAAGTTTGCATAAAAGTGAAGGGGCTATTTTTTGCGATTACAATACTTTCCGCAAAGCCTGGGTAGTAAAAATATATACTTTTTGCAGTTTGTAATGTACCATAATGCTGAGGCTCTGCTTCCATAAACATGCCCTAAAACTGCTGAATACCCGTTGAAATATAGGTATTTCTTAATCGGCGATGAAAAACTAATTAAAGGTGATTTTTATAGACTGTTTAACGGAATGAAAAAAATGCGACAGTTGTTTTAAACTTCTACCCGTTTTTAATCTCCTACTTTTATAAAATTATAATTAAGAAACCGACTAATTAAACAAACATGATTTACT
The DNA here is from genome assembly GCA_019359885.1 of Listronotus oregonensis. Taxonomy (NCBI): domain Eukaryota; kingdom Metazoa; phylum Arthropoda; class Insecta; order Coleoptera; family Curculionidae; genus Listronotus; species Listronotus oregonensis. The sequence goes on from JAHBCN010000183.1 coordinate 212,654, forward strand.
AAAATCAGCTCCCAAATGTTGGCGTATAAATGCGAAATTTTACACGAGTTTTAAACACGCTTTCAGACCGAGTAACTTTTAGCATCCGTGGGTAGTGGCGTTGAGGAACAACATTTTACAAGTGCCATATTTTTCATTGTCATTATTTTTTCTTTTAAACTATACGCCAAATAAGAAATGTGCCTCTAACTTTTACATGTTTTTATATTTTTGCATTTTATTATATATTGAAATAATCAAAACAAATCCAAGTCGGTCTAACATATACCTAGGTAGGTCTAGATATTATTTACCTATATTAAATTGTAAAAAAATGTTTTTTATAATTTAAAGTCTCAATTTAAGGGCTACTTGTAGAGATCCAATTTTTTTTTCACTTTTGGGGTATTGGTTTTAAAGATACAATATAAAATGTGTGAAAAACACCACTCTTCCCCCGCACCTCTCTCTTTAATCTTGTATCGAGCTAAAATTTAAATATTATGTAGGTTAGTAAACAGGGTGTCCCAGAATATGTGGGCAGTCTCTCGGAATCTAATAGAAAACCTAAAAATATTATGACAAGTTCCCATAAACTTTTTTTCTAGGAGCCTTTCCTACGGAGATACAGGTACATAACGGACGCCCCTGGAAACCGTTTTTTTTTAATAACTTTTAAAATACTAGGCGTAATTTAATATTTTTTTAATATGATGGTTACTAGATGAGTCTTCTTAAAATGAACCCATCAAATCATAATTGGCTTATTTAGTTTGACAGGGACGGACTAGCTCTGACACAATAATAGCAATTTTTTAACACCCTGTATGATAAAGGCTCAACAATAATATTTTCGGATAGCTTTAACCTTAAACTAAAAAAAGGGATTCCTAATTGACCTCGATAAAATCAACTGTTTACGAGAAATAAAATATGGTTGGTATTTTTTTACATTATACAGGGTGTTGTCTAATTGTACGTCAATAGTTAAGGAGGCAATTTTTGGGTCCATTTTAAGAAGAAAACTTCATATGAACGTATGTCCTAAACGTCTTAACTTTTAAGATACAGGGTGGTAAAATTTTAAAAAATAAATCATTTATTATAATATCTTTAATACCACTTTAGATATTTTAATGAAATTTGGCATACATGTACTATGTATCAAGAAACATTTTTTAGTGTACCATGTTTTTTTTTATTTGCCAAAATAGGCAGGTCAAATTCTGTACGAACGCCACTGGTAAAAATTTAAAAAAATGTGGTGCACTAAAATATGCTGCTTGATATATAGTACATTTATGCCAAATTTCATTAAAATATCTAAAGTGGTATTACAGATATTAATAATAAATGATTTATTTTTGAAAATTTTACCACCCTGTATGTCAAAAGTTAAGACGTTTAGGACATAGGTTCATATGAAGTTTTCTTCTTAAAATGGACCCATTTGGCATTTTTAAATATTGACGTACAATTAGAAAACACCCTGTATAATAAAAAAATACCAACCATGATATTTTATTTCTCGTAAACACTTGATTTTATTGAGGTCAATCAAGAATACCTTTTTTTTTAGTTTAAGGTTAAAGCTATCCAAAAATAATATTGTTGAGTCTTTATCATACAGGTGTTAAAAAAAATCCTATTATTGTGTCAGAACTAGTCCGTCCCTGGCAAAATAAATAAGGGAAAGATGATTTAATGGGTTCATTTTAAGAAGACTTATCTATTAACCATCATATTAAAAAAATATTAAATTACGCCTAGTATTTTGAAAGTTATTTTAACAAAAACGATTTCCAGGGGCGTCCGTTAGGTACCTGTATGTCTGTAGGGGAGGGTCATAGAAAAAAAGTGTAGGGGAACTTCTCATAATATTTTTAGGCTTTGTATTAGATTTCGAGATATTGCCCACATATTCTGAGATATCCTGTATATTTTTTTAATCTTTATGATACGAAGACCATGTCCAAGTAGTAAAACATGCAAATATTGCGTTTTAAGACACCTTTTAGACAACGCAAGGTGCCACAAACGATGTTATACAAATAATTATATAGGAACCGGCATCGATAAAAAACCATTACAATTTCAAGCTTAAAATGATATAGAATATACCAAATAAAAATGCAATAAATAATTTAATTTCCAATCGTATTTGGAGACTGAAAGAAGAAGGGAAACATTTGCGGGTAGCAGTTTCCATAGTCTGGACACTATAGGGATGAAATAACTACGAAAGCAGGAAGTTCAGGGCCTCTCTAGTTAAACTGTAAAAGGATGCATAAAAGTTGCACTAAGTGTTGCTCCGTTGGGAGCTGCCAGAGGAGATATTAAACTGGCCAACTTCTCTGAGCAGATGCCGTGAAAATATCTAAAGAAGCGATAGATCCGCTACAGCTCATCCGTGGGTAAAAGGACGAAGCTTTTCTGTGAGCGTGGGATTATTTATAAGACGAACAGCTCTTCTCTGAATGAGTTGTAGGAGACGCCATTCCACAGACATAAAAACACTATTCTAAAAAAGGTCTAATTTGGGATACATACAGAGTATACAGATTGAAAGAAGAGAAATAGTTTCTGGCTCGAAAAAGAAATCCAAGCCCTAGTAATGAGACAAGTTTTCCGGGGCCATCCAAATCTACAGAACGAGAACATTATGTATAAAACGCAGACTTCTGAATGTATTTGTGTAAAGCTTTTATTGCAGCTGATGTTTTTCTTCATAAAATAAATTATTGGTCCACGAGGACATTTTTGGAAAAAATACTACCACAGAAAAGTACCAGACGAATCAACTTTGCACAAAACTATGTTGATAAGGTCTATTTACAAAGTATGGACAAAATACAACACAATCTGAAAGAAAAAAGTATGGTTTCGTGTCGATGAAACCACTGATATCAAGGTAAGATATTTTGCTAATATTATAGTTGCACCTTTAAGTTATCCCGAACCTGAAAATTCATATTTAATTAACAGTAAATTTCTTTCTAAAACCAGTAGTCAGACAATAACAAAACCTGTAGTAGAAAGTATTACTTTACTACTGTCAGTCACTAGTATTCAGAAACGTGGCGTTTTGTTTCTTTCGGATAGTGCTGCATATATGCTGAATGCAGGACGACTGTTAAAAGAACATTTTCCCAAATTGCTTCATTTGACATGTTTAGCTCATGCTGCATGCATGCAGTGGCGAGTTGGTGGAGTGGCAGTGTACCCGCCTCTCAGCCGTGAAGACCCGGGTTCGATTCCCGCACTGTCCATTGGACTTTTTCATAGCTCGTCACCTCACAGAAGGCAATGGCAAACCACTGTGTAGTATTTCTGCCTAGTAAACCCTCTCACATGTGCTTCGGAAGGCACGTTAAGCCGGTGGTCCCGTATATCTGTGTAAATTGGTACGCAACACATATATGTGCGAGAGGGCGCCTACGCTTTGCATAGAGTATGGCACATTAAGAAGAAGAACTTTTATCCACTTATTGATACTTTAGTAATCAAGGTAAAAAAGTTTTTCTTAAGTTACCTGCGCGTATTAAAACATTTAAAGATATGTGTCCTAATGACGTATTACCGCCACAACCTGCTTTTACAAGGTGAGGAATATGGCAGTAACATATTACCATATAAATTATAATGTGGTAAAAAAATGTTATCGACAGTTTACAAGATGATGCTTTAAGTGTGAAAAAAAGTAAAGCAGTAATAAATGCACCAAATCTTAAATCGGATTTAAAATTTATTTTTGACAATTTTGGATATCTTCCGGATGTGATTGAGTAGTTATAAAAAAAATTCTCCCCTAGTGCCTTCATTTCATGTATTTCAAATCACTATAGACAAGCTTTAATCTGTTTCTAATGAAATTGGTGACAAATTAAAATTGTATGTACAAAAAATCTTGAAAAGAAATCCAGAATTTTTAGAAATAAAACATATTTTTGAGGCACTACAAAATAAAAGAACTGACTTGTAAAATTATTTTCGTTTTACTCCAGTTACAAGCTGTGAAAGGAGCTTTTTTAGACTTAGAGAGATTTTAAATTATAAAAGAACCAATTTTACCTAAACCAACTTTAAAGACGTTAGTTATATCATGCAAATAAATAGTAAAACACTCCTGTTATTTTTTTATTTCACATTTTTTAAAATTTATTTATAATTAATATCTCCTTAATACGCACACCAATGAATTTACCAGACATAAAAAACGTATAGGGAACAAGCTCGTTCCGAAATCCGGGCCCTAATTATAAAGTATCTCTGAACTTTAACGTCCGGATTATGTCATTTAACGGGACCAACAATTTAACGTGGAATCCAATCCACATACAACAGCACGTGTCGAGGTTGTTCATTTTCCCCGATCCAACAAGAAGCAGTATTTCAACGCGACAACGTCATAAATAACAGAAAACCTGCTGCTTTTCTTACGAACCTTATAGATACTAAAAGTCTGTTTAAATATGATTTTTTATTACAGAATACAAGCGAATATGAAACCATGATTGTGTGAGCCCAAGTCGCTCAACTTATTTAGTAATTACCTAGAAAATAAATTAATAATAAAAAAACATTTTTAAAAACAAACTTTTATTTACATGTTCTATAAAGAAGAAAATAAACATTAAATTAAATCAAACGCATCAATTTATTACATTACACAATTAATATGATATAAAGCTTGCCGCAAAATTTACATATTTTTTTATGCTTTTATTGCTTATGTCAAGTTTAAGTTACATTCTTGTTTATCTATATAGATAAATCTCGCGGTGAGCTTTTATACCATAGTTGTTGTGTAATGTAATAAATTGATGGGTTTGATTCAAATTAAAGTTTTTTTTCTTCTTTTAAGAACTTGTAAACAAGATTTTGTTTTTAAAATGCTTTTTTGCTAACAATTTTTTTTTAATTTTTGATATCGCTGAACACATTTCTAAGTTCGTTAATATCATGGGGAGCATAAAAACCATAACCCACCATCTGGGAGTTTAAGGTTTAAAGTGAGTGGACTTTTTACGCCCTCCACTACGACCGCTTGGTCTATTGTGGCTCACACCTTTTTATATTTCTCCCAATAGGATCAGACTTCTAATGAATCCGATATCAAATTGGAAGAGAGTTCTTACTCGTGTCGCTACCGGACACGAGCACAATATGTGATTTGGTGTCCCTGTCTCCTGGAGAGTATGACGAGCAGACGATTAGATCCGTCATGCCCTTCTCTCCCGGTCTAGTGACGAAGGTAGCTACCAGGTCCTTGTTACAGGAACCAGATGTTCCTTCTGAGGCCGCATCTCCGGCCTTACCCTATGAAAACGGTCCTATCCGCTTTCTGTTTAAAGCCAGGGAACTCTTTTCCCTATAAAAGCGGTTCTGTCCGCCTTCTGTTTGGATTCAGGGATTCCTTCCTAAGCACTTGTTTGTTTGGGATGGATTGGCCCTTCCCCGTGAAACAGGCGCCGGAGACTTCAGGGGCACCTTTCAAAACGGATTTACCCGTTCCGGTCGGCGCCCTTTGTCTGCTTGTGACCTTGGGTGGCACCTCTAGAAACGGATTTATCCGTTTCGGTCAGCGCATCTTTGCCACTTTTTTTCTTATGAAAGCGGTTCTGTCCGCTTTCTGTTTGGAGCTAGGAAAGTAATAGTCCACCACGGCAGAGCCCCGCATTACCGCAGTAAGGCTAGATACTCTGAGAGGTCGTCCTGTAACTCAGAGGCACCGTTGAAGACACCTTTTTAAGGCACAGGATGTCATTCAGTCATTAGCACGGTATGCTAACACCGTGCCTTGTGTTCGTCTTAGCTTCGGATCCCGTTCCAACGTGTATGCAAATTTCAGCTCAATCGGTTGAGGATAACTGCTTTAAAATTCAGTTGCAAGATTTGACCCGAACAAACATACAAACACTGCAGGTTAAATAAAAGCGTTTAATGACTAAGAATACCTATAACCTTTAGCCGATAAATTTAAAATTTTTATAAACCATTTAATTTATTGAAAACCAATATTTTAAATTTTTTTGTGCAGTGTAAATCTCGCAACCACAGAAAACAGAAGTGGATGTACGGTGATGTAGTTGACATAGTGCATATCATTTTTAGACACAATTTGATATTCGATCCTATCAGTTAACTCTAGATGAGAGGAAACGGATACAAAGGGTACACTTGTTTTGTGACTCGTCTTTGAATGAATCTCCATTCCATTCATTTTCCGGTATTCAGGTGACTGAATTATTAATTTGTGCAATGCAAGTTTTACGGCAAATTTAAATCGAGATCTAAATTTAACTTTTACTAATCAGGAGAGATACAAAGGAACTGTGTATTTCATTTAAAAAATGATTTCGATAAATCGTTCACGAATCAATAATTAATTTTAACTATAAATTATAAATTTAAAACAAGAACATACTCCTTTCCACGTATAAAATGGGAATGCTTGTACTTTATACCCTACTAGTGACTTCAATGCACAGAAGCCGTATGATTAGCACTCCAAAAAAAAGTCAAATGAATGGCGACTGCTGGCGTCCTAGAGGAAAATTATTTTGGGAAAACGATTATGGCTTTGGCCTTAGGATAAATGCGTTTATTTAAAGAAGATTTTGTTACAAAAATTAATTATTTTAATCAATGCAAAGTTGTGCCTTCATTGTACTGTATTGTCGTGTAATGAACGGGGTAGCTAAGCTCAACATAGCCCTACTCCCACTACGACCTAGTCACTTTTTCACTGTATGTTGTTGTTTTATGTGTTTTTAGTGTTATGTTTGGGAAAATGACCTAGTTATGATTTTAATAATTTGACTAAAATCTATGGAGACAATATTTCGTTAAGGTCGTCGCACTTGGCATGTCAATCGTCTGATCTACCTTATATATTTTATTTGTTTAAAAAAAATAATTTGAATTAAATAAAAAATGATACAGTTTAGGAATAAATCCTGACTTTTTTAAAATTATTCCCAAATATTTTTCGATTTAAAAACCAAATTAAACGAAAAAAGCAATCAAAACAGATTCATTTTATGGTTTAAATAATAATAAAAGGTCAAACCAAACTTTTATCAACAGAATAATACAACTTTTTTTGAATAAATTTGCTGCTAATTAAACTTAAAACTACGAACACCAATCTCATATCAGAGTTCCACTTGTCTTCCAGTGAACATTTTCATTAGGAAAGTTTGTTTTCCGGCATTTTCCGCAACTAGCTATACCAATTATTTTGACATTTGTAGGTTTATATCATACATACAGTGTGTCCCGTGCAACAGTGTATACTATAAGGATCTTTTTAATATCCAGATGCAGTAAGGATTAATTAAAAGAATATGTTTAAAGAAATGACCACATGTTATCAAACTAACCAAAACTGGACTCTTTAGAGCATAAAATAATTTCCGAAAGGATAAGAAATTGCCACTTCATCTATTTACTCTTTTTTACATATTTTTAGTCTCTTACTTAACTGACATAATCTTTTTTAATTTTTAACTTGAACTTTTACTTCAGCTATAAAAAATACAGATAATAAGAACGTAATGCATAATTGTATAATATTTTCTCTATAATATTATTATAAATTTAAGACTTTACAGAAAGCTCAACACAAAGCTGGAGACACTATTTCTATATACTTTTCTGCAGCTTTTAATCCCTTAAAAAACCCTAAGCATGTTATTGTTGCAATAATGCAAGTACCTCTAAAACACAGGGAATTAAAATTTTAAGGTTTTAAAATATCAAAAAATGGTTGTTTTAGTCATTTTAATTTTATCCGCCGAGTTTTTAAACTTTATTTTATCTTAAACCTGTAATAATTAATTTAAGAGCGTTTCCTTTACTGATGTAGAAATTGCATTGACATTAACCCATTAGCGCCTAGCAACCTACTTTTATATCCAAACATCTTTGCCTAAATTTCATCACAGAGTTCCTTAAACACGCAAACAATTTAGCAAACAACATTACCTGTCTTAAGAACACTTTTTTTCTGTGAAATCCTAGTGCTTATTGCCTCTTATTTGTGGTGCATGTCATTACATGCCATTTTTGTACCGCTTTTATATTCCCACAAAGAGATGATTTTTAAAAAAAAAAGGTATATCATATCTTATAATATAAAACACAAAGTGAGCATCGTAAACAAAAAAATTAGGTACCAAAAAATTTTGACTAATAATAAAAAGAGGAAAATATTAGGAGTAAAAGTTTAGCATTAACAGGATAAATGTAAAACTATATGATTAATAAAAATTTCAATTTTTTAAAGAGAAAAAAACGTAAATTAATGGTAATGAAAACCATAATCTATTTGTTTTTGTTTGATTATGTTTGTAAAAAAGCTGTAAGCACACATAAATTTAAATAAGTATTATTATCCTACAGTTTTTCCTAATATCATGCAAAAGTCGGCTGAGGTTACGTTCTTACAGAATTACTTGTTATTAAGATGTTTCTATGTACCTCAAGTAAACAATATAACGCCCAATGCCAACATAAACTAACTTAACTTTCATATTAAGGATCATATATGCTATAAAATCTTTAATTAGGAGTAGATATTACATACTTTATGGACTTTCAATAGAGAGGAAACGATTAAGGTAAGGTGTAAGAACTTTAGGTACATTTTTAGATAAGAACCATTAGGAAAGGTATTCATATTTTAAATCCAGTTTTATGCATGTATAGAACGTTTGCTACAGGGACTTTTACATGAATTCTAATGTAAAGTTTTGCTAGATTGGGTGATTACATACACAGCAACATTGGAATACACCATGAAAAAGGCTTTGATTACTATGCGTGTCCAAAATGCTATAATTTAATTTAAAATTAAAAGAGGACCTATGAAAAAAAATATGATAACAAAAAAATCGCTTTATTTTTTTTTACTTAGATCAAGGTTTGTTAATTTTTCATTTAATTTATTTTCCTTGTATGCAATAAAAACTACATTTAAACTCACTCATTTAAGCTCTCTAATTTCAATGGTTTAAATTGGCTTCTTCTTGTCCAAGAATTTACGATGACACGTGTAATTATAGGATAATCCTCAGATTTGATTCCGAATTTACCCGAAATACTTTTTTTATTACAGACTGAAATGAGATTGAAATGTGTGTATGTGTTTTAATAAAACCTTTACTTTGTTAACAAACAAAAAATAATCTGAATTATTAACTAATTCACCTGTTTTTTAAAATTTATCCTAAAATTACATATGGTTTTATTATGTAAACCGAAGTTCTGTCAAAAAAATAATCCTATCGGTGTAAAACTATAAGATTTACCCCTTAAAGGATATATAGTATATAGTTTTTGTAAGTGTTTACCTACTGTTTTTTTTCAGAATAAACTAAAAAATATAAAAAAATTATGCATGTATTTTAATAAAAACTTTGCGCTGGTAACAGCACAAAGCACAAGCATACCCTTAAGTCGATTCACCAGTTTTTTTTAATTTACTTAATAAAAATTTTAAAAAATCAAGGGTCATAGGAGCCAAACCCAGGGAAACACAAATTGGTGAATTATAGACGAGCGCCTTTATCTCTTAGGCTGGCCGGTCTTTTTTATTTCAGGTTAGTTCGGTAAAATTCGGAATCAATGCTCGGGGTAAGCTCGAGACGATAATATGTATATTCAGCATACTACTTTTTTATGCTTCTTACTTATTGTTGTTAAAACAGGTTTAAAACTTTAAATTAACCAAATATTTACCTGATAAATTTCAAGGGCCTTATTTCTGGTAGAATAACTGTCCACAAACAAACTGCAAGGGACCTGTTTGTCGTTTAAAAAGACTAGAATGAATTATTCTCTAAAAAGGTAATCGGATAACTATTGAGTTGCAAAATACTAGAATTTCCAATTTTGTCTGCTTCTTCACCTCTACAGTATGTACGGTGTAAAACTTACTACCTGCACGCTTTATTTATTGCACTTCAAACCCTAATATATGTTAAGTACCTTTTAAGATCTGGATCCACTAGTGCAGCAGCAATTTGCATTTACTACAGCATGGACAACTTACCGATTGAACTGGCTACTTGCTGAGGCGGGAGCTGCTGCCGGCTGATTACTAGAATAGTCTAGCAGCAAACTGCCCGCAGCAAACCAGGTAAGGTTTCCGTCAAAAATTATTATATAAGTGTAAGTTGAGATAAATTTAACAGAAATAAAGAAATTCTCCACCTGGAATTGATTTGTACAACAAAAATCCGAATTTTATTTCTCAGTCAATTAGATGTCTAGTAACAAGATTAAATTCTTTGAATATTTGTTGGTACATTTGCCCGCATCTCTTAATTTTTTAAAAATATTTTATATAATAAATTATTTTCATTACTTTCATGAAAAAATTAGAGTGAGGACATGGAAAATCTTGAACTGAACTTTATTTTACTGATGCGCATCATGCATTCAGTACTAAATCTAGCTAACATCTTTCATATCCGACATAAACATATCCGAACTAAAATCTGACATAGAATCAGCTGTACCTAATAGTGGTTCTACCATTTGGTCCATTGATATATCTAGTGTCCACATTCTATGTTCCTTTTTAATAACGTGTTTTCCAGTTTTCTGGTGTGATGTTAAATATTGCTTAATATGTGTCAATTTGTAGGTTACAAAGCCAATTCGCTTTTTACTTGAGCTCTAATAAGCTCTATAGAATTAATCTCGCAGTGGTATGGTAGCAAACGAAGTACAGTTATATCACGAGTTTTGCCAACTCTGTCAATAACGTACTTATTGTATTTGTCCTTGTTTATCAATACTTTCTTCTTGACTAAATCTTATAATTCACAATTAAAATTGTCAACATCGAATAATACATTTCGCTGAGCTAACCAAGACCGTTCATCAAGTTGAAGCCATCCAATCGTGGGGACCGTTTGACCTTTTTTAAATTGTAACTTGCATTATCCATGACTATTATTGAGCCTGGGGTTATCAAATCTATCATATGCGTAAATCAATCTTCAAACACATCAAAATTCATATCTTTATGGTAATCTCCTGTTTTTTTTTTTAAATAAATGTGGGCAACCGCCATTAACGAAACCGTCGATAATTCCTATATGTTTTATAATAAATCAGCGTCCTTAAAAGTTTGAGATCAAAATATTTTTAATCTGCCAAAATTAATTTACGGTGTATTCTTCATTTATCCAAGATAGTAAATACGTTTTCTTGGGAACAATCATGTCTAGTTTTTCCTGGATAATTTATTCTTTATGTTAAGAGTTCTCCCCTTTCAGTTAACATAGATTTTCTTTGAAAATGTTCATAACGAAAACTGGTGGATTTTAAAACGTCGTTTAATTTGGTCCTGCCAATTGTTGGTATCTGTGGGTCATTTTTACCAGCTTCTGGAAATAAGTCCAAAGTTTTTTCTTTAATGAAAAACCCATGAACTATTCTTCGCAGGGAATTTATCACATCTTCTGTCACCCCCAGTTTGGTTTTATTACAGAAGAAAACTGGTGGATTTTAAAACATCGTCTAATTTGCTCCTGCCAATTGTTGGTATCTGTGGGTCATTTTTAACAGCTTCTTAGGATTAAGTCCAAGTTTTTCTTCAATAAAAAACCCATGAACTATTCTTCGCAGGGAATTTATCACATCTTCTGTCACCTCCAGTTTGATTTTATTACAGAAGAAAACTGGTGGATTTTAAAACGTCGTCTAATTTGCTCCTGCCAATTGTTGGTATCTGTGGGTCATTTTTAACAGCTTCTAGGACTAAGTCCAAAGTTTTTTCTTTAATAAAAAACCCATAAACTATCCTTCGCAGGGAATTTATCACATCTTCTGTCACCTCCAGTTTGGTTTTCCCTGGTTTTGGCTTTGGCGTAGTAACTCCTCCTGGCTTTTGTTTTTTTAAAATTCGATAGATACTTGTTTTTCCAACTTCTGTTATTAAAGACCACTTTTGAACACTATCATTAACGCTTAAGTTAAGGTTGACATCATGTTTAATATAATTAAACAAATTCTTAATATTAAATCTTCTCATTTAAACTTAAAGTCGTTATTTTTTGACATTTTGAGGAAGCCATCTGTATTATTTGAAACTGATGCACCTTGTATTATGTGAAAAAATGTACTACGTGTCAGGTCAGCATAATCGACCACTCTATAAATACCCTGAAAAAAATTTTTGGAGGTGTGGCAAAAGGTGACAGTATATTGTACTTACCTGTCTTATTTTACCTGAGCTAAACCTAAGGAGGCGCCACTGGTTTATTGCTCACTGGGTACTATTTGCCTCTAATTTAGTTTAAAGAATATACAATATATTAGTTGCGTCACTCGTGGCGGCTCTCAAAACGCACCCCTCTTATATTATATTACTAGTAGGAATATATCTCAATATATTCCTACCACTCTATGGTGTAAAGCCGACTGATACGCAGTGCGCCAGAAATCGTTTTGCTGTGCTTTGGTATATCGTGTCCCTAAAAACTTGTTGAATATGTCTGGTAATAATATTTGTTCAGTGGATAATTGTCAAAGTAGAATAAAAGGCGATTTATCGTTTTTTAGATGCCCAAAGGACCATATTAATATAAATTATATAGATTAGACTATTTTATTGGTATTTGAATTGAAAATATATTAAACTTTCAAATGTTAAGCTTGGTAAAGTGCTTTGGAATTCACTGAGTTCCACAAATTTGCGACTTATACAATCTCAGAACAGTATTAGAGTGTGTGCTTTTTTAAAGATGAGGATTTTTTCAAACCCTTTTAGGAGTCGCATTCATTCATATGCAGATTCCATCTGTAGGTTTACTCAGTGAGCCTGCTGGAGAGGATAAATTTTAGCATTTGTTCTATTAAAAACTTAAGTAAAATTATCTATGTGTACCATCTTTAGAGTATTGTTCTCATGTCTAGAGAATGGCGTCTCCCACAACTCTTAGCATTCTTGATTTTATTCAAGAAAGAGATATTCATTTTATTTATGATTCTATGCTTACAGGAAAGCCTTCTTCTTCGCCCACCGGCGAGCTGTAGAGGATCTGTCGCTTTTTACAGATATTTTTACGGCTTCCGCTTTCAGAAGTTGGCCAGGATAGTTCCACCCCTGACAGCTCCCAATAGAGCGACACGTTGTGTCGTTTTTATGCATTCTTTTACAGTCTAGCTTGAGAGGCTCAGAAATTTCCACATTTTTAGTACCTTTATCCCTAGAGTGTCCAGAATGTGGAACCTACTACCACCAGAAGATTTGCCTTCTCCTCCAAGTACCTAGGTCTCGTGTCAATAGACTTCATCTTACCACACTTAAGACACCCCCGGGACGTTGGTATTTAGGCCTTTAACCTTCGTGGATTATCTTAAAACAAAAAAAACCGCTGCAATATTTCATTTTGCACTCCTAATACACAAATAAAAATTGTTGTGCATATCAACACATTTCGCTAGTGTCCCATTAATTATCCGTAAAAGTCTGGTCGACCTTTTTAGATGTTTACAACAAATTTCTATTTTGCTTTACATTATACTATAGATAGATAGATAGAATAAATATTTATTTGTAATGATAAAATAACCCTAGAACTATAAACCTATATTTTTCACCTGTAAACTACAAACTAAACATTTACCCAACGGGATTTTGGCTCTTAAAATCGTTCTTAAAGCAGTAGTCTAACTTATGAGTACCCGAATTTTTTCGTTTTGTTATGCCCAACAGAATGGTGAAAAGCAAATTCAATGTTTTCAAGATTTAGTTGGTTAAAAATTGGTTTGAAAAGATGTAAGTACTTAAAATCAGAAAACAGACAAAAAATTTGTAACTATTTTTCTAAAAAACCGATTTTCAAATTTTGCCAAACTTCTAAGAGGACACATACGGCTTTAAGAAAAACTATACTATCGTGATGTTTTGCTAAAAAAGTCTATTTATTTGGGACTTTGAAAATGCAAGCAAAAAAAATCAAATAAATATCCATAAAATATTGATATTCAAGAATCTATTTTTGTTTCTCTCATGAAAAATATATAAAAAGATAAATTTAACAGATATAAAAATATTCAAAAGTAAAGTTACTATTTTACCTATTATTATTTACTTAATAAAATTTACCCGGGCTGTATAGATAGGTAGTTCTAGGAATAATTATTAATAGGTAACAGAGACAAAAAATTTAACATTTATTTACAGTGACTTTGGTGACCATAAACAAGTATTATCAACATTATGCTTATATTATCGTAATAATCATTCGAAAAAATTCCGCGCTTCCTGACAATCCCGACCAGAGGAAATGCTTGTCGGTTCGCGATCGGCGGACGCCGCACGGTGACTTTGCAGCCAAAACATCAAATGGTTAAATGCAAGTGACCTAACTTACATATTGTATATTCTTTAAACTATGCCTCTAATATGCATAATTATAGATGATTTGTTACTTCGCCTTTCAAACAGATAGGGTAAAAATGAACTGCTTTGTTTGTGCAATGAATGAATGTACTTGCTGCACAAGCAAAGCCAGGCTTTTAAATTGTTAATTAAAAACCGGTTATTTTTTAAAATTGCAAACTTTAAAACAATACCTTAAAATAAAATACAGTTTACATTCCCAAATTAGACCATTTGTCCGAGTAAAAACCTGATATTTCTGGGCTATAAGGGCTACAAATGTGGTGAAAAGACACAAGTTGAATACAAATTATCACGGGATCAGCGCAAGGGAATCTGAATGTCTATTAAGAAATAATTGTTGTTTATTGTCTGCAAGACAATTAAGTGTTTACATCGGTGCGTCTTTCCATGCCATAGCCGCGAATCACATCCGTAGCACATATTTTTTTAGAATAGGTTTTAAAACGTGGGTGGTCTTTAATTATTTTTAACTCTTTCGTCGGTCTTCAGTATTATTTATTTTACCGTTCCTTGATTTACTATTTACTTAATTGGTTTTGACGATTTGTACTAAAATAATTGTATGTGTCTGCTTAAAGGATATAGACAATGATGTAGGTTGACTAACTAAACATTATTTATCAGGTTTTATAACATATACAAGAAAATAGTTTTAATATTACAAGTCCTTACCCAAAATAAGTAATTCTTTTAATACCACTAAAAACTAAAATAATAAGATTTGAAACAAAAAGTCTAGAAATCACAAAACAAAATGGCAATAGAAAAAGCAATATAAATCAAAATGGTGCAAGCATAACAAAATAATCCACATATAAAACCTGTATGATGTGCAAGGGATGACGAAACGACGTCGTCGGTGGGTACAACCGTTAGTCAAGTACAACACTTCGATCGTACTATATATCGTCAATGTGAAATTATGGACTGAGGTTTCACCAAATTTTCAAAGATAACACAGCCCCACAAAAAAAATAAATGTTCGGACTTGTGGGTCGGACATATGTATTCCCACATATTTATCGACGCTAAATCCGATTACGAGCTCAGAAATGGCTCTCCACGTCTGGAATTGGCCCTAGGGGCCAAAAACGGCCTCTATAGGGCCTGAGATGGATCTCATACTGTGCTCTAAAAGTTTATGGCTAACTGGGATTCCTCGTTTGGGACCGGGAAAATGACCCCCTAGGGGCAGGAAAATCGTGTTTCGGACGCCGCAATCGCAACAGTGGTATTTTTATGTACTTTTAAATTCTGAAACTCACACTGTGCTATAAAAGTTTATGGCCAAGTGGAATTCCCTGTTTGGGACCAGGAAAAGGACCCCTTAGGAGCCGGAAATTGGGTTTCGGACGCCGTTATCGCAACAGTGGTATTTTTATATACTTTTAAATTCTAGTACTTAGACAGTTGTCGAAAAGTTTATGGCCGACTGTATATCCCCGTTTTGGACCGGAAAAATGACTCGTTAGGGGCCGGAAAATCATGTTAGGGACGCCGCAATCGCAACAGTGGCATTTTTATCTACTTTTAAATTCTGGAACATAGACTGTGCTAATTGAGGGTAGAAAAATACATGGAAAAAGAATAGAGGCATTGGAATCGGTGGATCGGCCGTTTAGAATCTTTTGGATACCTGGAAAAAATCAGGAGTAATTCCTAAATTAAGGCGTGAACCGAGCGTGATGAAACCTTTTCGTTGCGGCGTCCGAAACATGGTTTTCCGGCCCCTAAGGGATATTTTTCCGGTCCCAAACGAAAAATTTAAGGTGGCCATAAAGTTGTCAAGCACAGTATAAGTTCCAGAATTTAAGATATATATAATAATAAAAGTACATAAAAAATACCACTGTTGCGATTGCGGCGTTCAAAACATGATTTTCCGGCCCCTAAGGGTTTATTTTTTTTCGTTCCAAAACGGAGAATTAAAGTTGGCCATAAACTTTTTGAGCACAGTCTGAGGTCCAGAATTTAAAAGTACATAAAAACACCACTGTTGCGATTGCGGCGTCCGAAACACTACTTCCGGCCCTAAGGGTCATTTTCCTGGTCCCAAACGGGAATTAGTTGGCTATAAACTTTGATCACAAATCCGGCTTTGGCTAAGAATGCACCATTAACCTCGCCTCATCCAGGAATCCATTTTCAGGCCCTATAATGCCATTTTTGCCCTTGGCCATTTGAATGTTGGAGACATTCCTGGAGCTTCGGGACCTGGATTAACGTCGAAAATACATATATCCGACTTACAAGTCCGAACTTTTATTTTTTGTGGGGCTGTGTAATGTTACCGGACAAATTACTGGTCTTTTAATGACTTATCCATTCAGCTTGAAAAAACGCTTTATGAATTATCGGTTATTTCTAAATTTTTTCACCCTGTATAATGCAGAGCAGTACTAATCTATTACCCTTACCCTTTTGTTATATTAGATTTTTAAATAAAAATAGTAATAACCAAATTTGGAACTTTCAGTCACCCTGGATTTTATACATCGGACCTTAATACTGTCATACTTCTTGGCTGTTTACAAGTAAAGATTTTTTTTATTTTTCTTATAAAGTGGCGGATGCGAAACGGAATATTATATTTTCTTAAAAAAGATTTCATGCACGGGGGTGCAGGAAGGTTTATTTTTGTACAAAAAGTCCGTATATTCTAACATATTATATTTGAGACACATGTGGGATTTTTTCCTAAAACTAGTTAAAGAGAAATACAAAAAGACACAGATCAAATTATATTTTCTTCTTATGCTGTGGAAATTACGTTTGTTTTGACCTACAAAGTCTAAATTTATTATCTCTGATTTTAGTTCGGATATATTTAATGTGTTTTGTGTCAGTGTTTCATCTTATATTTTCTCTTAGCTGTTGTCCGCCTTCAAAGGACCCGACAAAAGCACAACATCCATATTAGCAAATCCTGACGTTATTAAATGAGGTTTCTAAAAGGAATATAAAAGATACCTACAATTATATTAAATAACTTGATATTTGTGGACCGTCATTTTAACTACTTTCTGTCTTTGAGGCTTAAAGCATATTTTCCACCGGAAGCTGAAAGCTCCTCTGCTTATTTCGTTTTAGTGTCCATTTTAGAGTGTTTGCTATATTTTTAAATAAAACCGGACTATTAGAGCTTTTTTTTAAATTTTATAAGTTGCAGAAATATGCTTACCTCCAATTTTTCTTGTTAATCTGTCTTCAGATAAATAAAATTAGAAAATTTTTAACAAAATGTGTACTACTGTACAGGGCCGGATTTAACTTTTGCCGCCCATAGGCTAATAAATTTTTGCCGCCCCAATATGTCAATCTTTTTTGGATATCAGAACAAAAAATTTGACATTAAAAGAATATAAACAACAGTAGTAATTCTTATAAATATTTAATAAGCAAAACATACAAAAAAATGTAATAACAATTCTTTAAAACAAACAAATTTCATAATAAAAAAACCAAATATAAATTAAAATGGTAAAACAAATAAGTTTTTTTGAACTATGTGTTATTTATATCTGCAACTTAATGTATAGCTGCATGAGTGAGTGGATAATAAATATATAATTATATTTTTGGCGCATCAGCATTCAGCATATCTTTAAAAAAAATGTCAATATTTTACCTTAATCGTTTTACCTTTTAAAAAAAGTATTTACTCTACACTGCGTACAAAAAATAATTTAAAAACACTTATTAAAAATAAAATGAAAAATACAATTATTGGCATAAATTCACCCTCTGTTATATTTTTTGACAATATAAAATGAATTTATTATCCTTTTTAAACTTAAAAACGAAAAAATAAACCCACCTGCAAACGCCAAACGCACCGCACGCTAGTAGTAGGGGAAAGCGGCGGTGCGCCCGCTGCCCGCTGCGCCAGCGCCTACACTGCGTAGGTTAGGCCGGATCTATTAAATGTTTTATGTCAATAGAAGCCTAGGCTGAGTGAATTTGGCAGGATTTTTTTATCTATTCGTTAAACATATTTTTTTATTAATTTAATTTTTAAAAATTAATCGTAAATTTGCCGCCCATAATATTTGCCGCCCTAGGCTTCAGCCTACTCAACTTTTGCGTAAATCCATCCCTGAGGACGTATCAAAATAAAGGCGCACCTTTTAAAAGGCTTTTTTTTAAGCACAAATTTATACAAAAAGATCTGCAATCGATAATAAACAGACTATGTGCAAGTACTTACGCTGTTTTTATGGTTGGAAAATAAGGTTTACAAACTTACTGAAATTTTTAAATAGCCCATTTAGTTATTTCTAAAATCAAGCTTAAAATAAATGCAAAAGTTTGTGTGTGTAAAATTTAAATTTCACAGGGTTCAGTGGTAGAACACTTTTAATAAAAAATTTAGCAATAACGGCCATTGCCACGTAAAGACAACGTTTCTCGTCAGATTAGCGAGATTAAGCAATATTAGGCGTCGTTTCTAATTGTCTAGTTTTTTTAGTAGCGTAGTTACGGGCATGTTAAATTATTTTAACGACACCCTTTTATCCTTATTGCGGTCACCTGACTTCTATGGGATATATGGCTTATTATAGGCTTTGAACCACGAACCGGAATTATCCTCGTCAACACCGGCTTGCACAACATTATTTTATGTTTACCAAAGTTTAAAAAAACTGATAAGAATTTTCTGCAGCCTCAAAATATTTAAAAATGTAAGGTGGATGAATGGACTACAATTTGAGGCAGTCTACTGATTCTAAACTTAAAGGTTTGGCGGGAATGCAACGGCCACTGGAGACAGACAGTTCCGTATAGATTAGAGTAGAAGCAGTAAAAATAAATATAAAACAAGGACAAATCAACCAGCTTATCGGTGGAGAAGTAAAAAAAGCTCTTGTGTAAGAGGGTATTATTACTGCAGCCAGGACTGTACGGTAATACAAAGATTTATCATTACTGTTTTCCAATGTTAAGTTAGCAAGAAAAAACAGTTTTGTTTGTTTAAAATGGTTCAAAACATTAATTTTCAGGTTTATCAATAAACAACTTTTTAAGATCATATTTCTAAAAATACCGATATAAATAAAATCAAAAAACTTTTCCTTAGGCGGCTATAAGCATATGAAAGTTTCTATCTTAAAAGTCAACAGAGAGAATTAAAATAACAAACTTACAGAAATATTGAAAAATGAATTTCTGAATATATCGCAATATTCGCCACTCTCGTATTTACGTATAACGCTTATTTGCTATCTTAATTGTACTTCCACTTTTCCAGTTAAACTAGAATTTAACAAAATTAGCTAGAATTTAAAAAAATAGAATAAAAAAATGTATTTTTTTGTTTCTATTTCAAATAGATAACCAAGGAATTTTGCACATAATATATTTAATAAAAGATTTATTTGGTCTAATAGACAATCAAGATGTTAACCCTGGGTTAGGCAATAAGCATATTACGATTTATACCTCCCTTAAAAAAAAACTCTTTGAGACAATTTATGACCTTGCTTTGGTTACTTTGAATTGAGTTTGTTTTGACAATTTTTTTATTATGTGTCTATTTAATAGTTTTCATTTGGCTGGAAAATCAATGCTAAAAGAACCAGGTTGAACTATAGTTTAATAGGCCACCGAGCTTCGAAAAGTCTTGTGCCATCAGTTTATTTATTATAAAATTATAAAAAGTTTGTACTCTTATCCGACGCCTACTCTTATACCCTCCATTCCCCTATTTTTTATTTTATATTATTAATGGTAATTAAGAACCAATCCTTAAATACTACATGTCAAAAATATATTCGCTGATATGCTTATCTATAATATATTAATTGAGTTTCATCAGTCAGACCAACTTTATTACCAACCTAAGCGCAAATAAATTAGGAATTAAATAGGCCAAAAATAAACGGCTAAATATTGAAACAAATGATGCAAATAGGAACAGTCAAAATGGTGGAGTTAATAAGAAAATATTGTAATTGGAAAAATGTTTATAACACTCTTAAGATTTAGACGAGAAATTTTTTAATTTTAAAAATTAATTCATTTGGATTAAATTATTGTAATTAGCAAAAACATTATTTTTTATAAGTAGATATATTAAGTAACAAAAAAACTTAGTGTTTATAATCTTATTTCAATTTCTTTACCTTAATTCAACTCAAAAAGGGTGGATCCTACTGATATCGATTAAAGTACCGTTCTTGTAGTAAAGAAAACTACAAATGAAAAAATGAGGAAATCTTCGCCTTGCCCCATTCGATATGGGACGCCCCTAAATACATTTTTAGGATTTCTCCACCTTGAGGACTTTTTAGCGCTAAACTTTTGGGAGTTTCTTATTTTTGTTTGTAGAAATAAAAATAAATTTCAAATAAGGAAGAACTTAAAAAGAGTTAGCGATCTACTGTTTTTAAGCCATATCACTTTAAGGGAAGGGAATGAGAAGTGTGAAGTATCTACTAGCAAAAGTAATTTTAGTGTTTGGCATCTTCGGCGCATGCTGCAGAGATGATTTAATACGTTTGAGTTTAAGATGTGGAAGATAATGCTTTCCTTGTCGTGTTCTTACCGAGATGGAAAAACTACAGGTCAAGAAATTTACCATTACAATGAAAATTGCAAATTAATCCTGTACATTTTACCGTAAATACGCAGATCTCGCCCTAAAAATATGGAGGTGGAAGATTATTGTTGATCCGAAACCAAATATGTTAGCTCAACATGTTGAGTGCCATACTATCAGTGGTATTCCAAAACTTGTTAATATTAAAACTAAAAAATCACGAAGAATATACCGACATTAGGCGTTCTTCGGCTACCATGTTGGCAAAAAGGCGGTGATTTGCTCACTTGAATATTACATATTTAAATATTCTTTCTACATTACCAACAAATTATTAAATTTTTTCAAATACATTTTGAAGGTTAAGGGCTCGAATATATTAAGCTATAGGTCATATTCAAGCCTTTTGGTTTTAGGGAATTTAAAAACATATTTTTTTTCACTGTTTTGTAAATAGTATTTAAATTTTCCCAGAAAATGTGCATGCTTTCATTATTATTAAAATTAAATGTCCGATCAAATAAACAAACAGGAACATACTACAGTGACGTTAATATCTTTCTTTACTGACTTCAAATAGATAAATTTACTTACAAACTACATTTTAATATTTATTGTTTCTTTATAACAGCTTCTTGTTCGGCAAACAGTCAATTTGCGTAAATGAAATGATGATTTAATATGTTTTTATTGGTCCTTTTATGTTTTTTGCTATTTTTATGAGGTTTTACTACGAATTTGTTTGTCGTATTGGGTATTAATTGTTTTAAAAGCTGGGTTACGTGCTGAACCACACACGTAGCTTTGTATGCGGTACTGTTACGGCATAAAATGTTAATTGCATTTAGTTTAAAATCATTAATAAATATTTTAACGAAATACTAAATCCCTATTTCATTATAAAGGTAATAGGAATTAGCCTTTAAAATTCACTTATGTTTCCATAATTACATTTCATCCTTTCAAAAATACTTTTTTATTTAACACAAGTACAAACGTACGTTACTAAAAAACTAATTTAGATCGCAAATAGCGTTAAATACGCTAGTATAATTAGAATTATAATTTTCTAATGTATTTCAGTTATGACTTATCTCAAAACTCTTAAGAAGAAACAATAGGGATATTTTATTAATTTAGTTTTTATTTTTCTAAGATGAAAAAACTTTAATTAGAACTGCTAATGAAATAGCGAAAAAACAGTAATTTCAAATATCTTAGAAAATATTGGTTTTTAGTTTTGATTTATGCAGTTTAAATAGCCACATGAATATAATGTAAGCAATCATTTCAGCTTAACCATTATGTTTGGTAACTTATATTAAACTCAAATAACTTATCAAAGGTTTTCTTTTGTGCAGCTACATATTTACTATGTTGCAAAATTTAGTTCTATTGACTAAATTAATTAATAGAAAAAATAACTTGACACGAAAGGAAAAAGCCACTAAATTTTGTTAATTGAAAAGTTTAAATTTACATTTGGGTTTTCATATATCGAACTTTTGGGAGAGTTAAATGTTTAAATGTGTTCTTTTTGAAGGATACCTACACATTATAAAGTTTCCATTTTGTAACAGGCCACTAAAAGTTGGTTTTATTGAAAACTAACGGTTAGATTTTGCCAAATTGTATTAAAAAAAAAACATTCAAGAGACATAATGTATTGTGATTGTTGACCCTTATTTCCTCAGTAACCTTAGAGTCGTTTTTAAAGTTCTAATTTCCGAGGTTGTTGGTTTGCATTTCGTTTGTCGATTTACACACCTTGCACTTATAGGTGGGCCCAGTTAAAAGTAACGCCTATAAGGTTAAATGTTAAAAGTAAAAATTAAAAGATGAAAAGATGAGTATTGGCGGACTTTTTGAGGGCAGTAGAGATCGAACGCTGTTAAATAACACCGATACGTCACGGTCTTATACGGGTTTGCCATATGAGACCGTGACGTATCGGTGTCTTTCTTACAGCGTTCGATCTCTACATGAGTGTGTTTTTAAAGGGTTTTTGTGTGTGTGTCATAAGATATTCTAAAAAGGCCAGTTAGGTTGCCACTCCATGCCATTCAACCCAGAAGATTCCTTGGTACTAAAAGAAGAAAAAATAAGCAACATTTGCTTGACCTTAAAAATAATTTCGGATATTTGATGAGGAACAGAATCAACTGTAAGGAGATTACCGGCACTTTGTTTAGCAAACAGCTCGGCTTTTCCGTTAGCGGTAAAAATAATTTCATTTTTAAACCTTAAGGGCGAAAAAGAACTAGTACAAAGGTATTATACCAGTTCTTTTGTACTTTTGTTATTAGTACTAATGTTTTTTTTTTCAGGACCAAAAGGATTTATTGCCATTCGAGCAAAAGAGGGCAATCATTTTTTACGCGAATATTACTGTATTTGGCGTTTGATTACTTCGGTTTATTGCTTCGATAATGTTATACTTTAATAAAAACATATAATCTTATCTACACATTACTTTAACACAATTTTATTGTATTTTTTCTTTTTTAAGACATGGGTATTTCGAGTTAAATTATATACCCTGTATAGAGGTATGGAGCGCAGGAACTTCGCAGGGCCGAAACGCAATGTTAAGAGCCCTAACATTTTGCTTCCCTTTAATTTGTATAGGAGATCCTTTCTTGGCTCCTTTAGAAGATTCGCCTAGAGTTATAGAATTTTTGGACATTGCTGGAATTAAGAAATTCGCCAAAATATCAATTTTTTGAATTTTTCTAATAAATAACGTTTAATTTTGATATTCTTAAATTTTGCTCCTCTTTAATTCACATAAAGGATCCTTCCTAAGGTCCTTCAGAAGATTTGCCTAACGTTATAGAATTTTGAAAATTACCGGAACTCAGAATCCAGTGAAGACACTAAATTTTTTATATTTTTTATCAAATTACAATACAAGTTCTAGTACTTTAATAATTTTGCTCCCTTTTAATTTAAATGGGGGATCCTTTCTAAGGTTCTACAGAAGATTGGCCAAAAGTTATTTCATTTTTGGACATGGCTGGAAATAAAAAAATTGGCCGAAATAGCACATTTTTAATTTTTCTTTTAAATTTTAATATTCAAAAATTTTTCTTTCCTTTAATTCGTATGCGAGATCCTTTTTAGAACATTTGCCTAAAGGCCTAAAGTTATAGAATTTTTGAAAATTTGCCGAAATATCAAAATTTTGAATTTTTCCAAGAAATAACGTTAAATTTTTATACTCTAAAATTTTGCTTTCCTTTAATTCATATGGGAGATCCTTCCTAAGATCCTTCAGAAGATTTACCTAAAGTTATAGAATTTTTGGACATTGCTGGCACTAAGAATCCAGTGGAAACCCTGAAATTTACTACTGTACCGGCCGCCAGTTTTAGCTCCATTATAGCGGTTATAGTGTCATGGTTGTACCTAGAACGACACTATGCAGCGCTACTTTATTTTAGTTAAAATAGGAATTCAACCGTCTTTTAGGTCTGTTTGTTATTTAAAAAAGCTAACACTATTTTAACCTCCACTTTTCCAACTTTCCACTTTTTGTACACTACTAGTCCAAAAATACACCTTCGAAAAAAAGTGTTAAATAGTGTACATTATTTCCGAATAACAAACAGACTTTTTATGTAGAACGATAAGTAGGCAGTGTTACAAAAAGGGTAGCACAGAGCACTTGTTTTCCTAATGCCGTGAATTTATTATTTATGCTTCTAGCTTAGGTTGTAGGTAATAATGGATGAAGTCTTTGTAGATTAGTAAGCGTTCCTAATTACAAAAATGGATTAACTTAAGAAGTAAGAACAAAGTTCTGGTTGTAATAAATTTGGGGTGTGAATAAACACATCTTCCAATAAAACACATGCAAATTGGGTCATATTAAAATTGTACGGGGTGGATTAACAGGGTTTTCGTCGTCGGTAGTGCTCAAGTTAAAAACCGTATAAAATAGTTTTTTACAAAAAGTATAAGGTTGCTCAAAAAACTGGGGTAGGAACGGATTATATATTTTAAATCAAAACCACCTGTATATTATAAATTTCTTTTCGATTTTACTTTTTAACAAACTTCTGCTACCGACTAAATTTAATCAAATGAAGTGTTTTAAACACTAACCAGAACCAACCAACGATACCAAAATAATCATCGACAGAGGTAAGCTTTAGTGACAAGTAAATGTTATATGCAAACCCATACTTAAATCAGTATTTGCTGGCAGGATCCTTACCGGTCGCCCATCCAACTACTTAACGCACCACGTGTTTTTTTAACCATTGGATTGCGTAAGATTCGAACTCACTTCTCACCAGGCAGCATTTATAAGAGGTTGCGTACTTCTCGGCCCTACGCGGCTTTTTACAGTACCCTTTTAGATTATTCCAGATCTTTAAATTTTAAGCGTTTTGGATTACAAAAAGTTTTTAGTTTTTTCAATTCGTCAAAAAAAATGATTTTGCATATAGAACAAAAATATTAACATTTTAACGGATATTAAAAATCAAGTAAAAACTTTACCAATTTTTTTCCAATAGAAATACAACTAATAGATATACTTAGAATCCATTTCCTCTTGAAAAAAGGCTTTTGACATTATCACAACCTGTCATGCAAATAGGCTGACATCCTTTTTACGATATCTTAATACAACATTGTAAACCTGTGCATTATCTAACAAAAAAAAATGTGTCCAAAACTGGGTGATGACTAGTTTATTATACATTGCGTAGAATGTGCAAAAATTCTGCCAAGTGTTTTTAAAAATACTTGGCTACTAAATTTAACTTATTTTTACACAAATTTTAATCTCAAACTGTTTTAAAACTTGAGACAAAGTATACATTTCTTATTAGAGCAACTTCTATATTAGCGAATATTTTCTTATGAAGCACACGACGGCTTGTATGAAACCTGAGTACTAGGCACCGTTGGTCTGTTTAACCCAGATTTTCCCAGATCCGTCGACGATATCCAAACATCTAAACATGCAGATATTGCATTCATTAAACAACGCGGTGTTGTCACTATGGACATTACGCAACTAACTCTCAATTACAATTCATTACAGTCAGGCTAATGTCATCCAGACTTCGCCCAATGGTGACCCAGAATGCTCACCTCGACAGCCGTTGTTTAACTTTGCTATTTTTTTTTTAAATCTTTTTTATCTTGGGACAGTCCACGAAGGCTTAGGCCTAAGTATTAACGTACCGTGGGTGTCTGAAGTGTGGTAATAGGGAGTTTATTTATACGAGACTTAAATATTTGAAAATTTGGGGGAAAAGGAAAAACTTCTGCGGGTAGCAGGTTCCATAGTCTGGACACTCTAGGAATGAAGGAACGAACAAAGTGGGAAGTTCGAGGCCTCTCAAGTTGGACTGTAAAAGGATGCATAAAAGTGGCACTACGTGTTGGTCTGTTGGGAGCTACCAAAGGAGGAATTATACTGTCCAACTCTTCGGAGCGGAAGCCATGAAAATACCTATAAAAGAGGGACAAACCCCCTACAAGTTCTGGATGGAGTCAAGAATGCTAAGTGTTGTAGGAGACGCCATTCCCCAGACGTGAGAACAATGTTATTCTAAAGAGGGTCTAATTTGGGATACATACAGAGTATACAGATTAGAAGGAAAGAAATATTCTCTCTCTAATAATATTCTCTCATTTCTTTTTGTAAGTATGGCCGTATTAAACATGGATCAAGAATTGTATGATTGGCCACCAACTTCTTTGAATCTTAACACTTTTTTTTTCCTTTGAGCGGTTTTAAAAAATATCGCATATCTACCACTCCACTGTTATTCTTAATGGGGTTTATTTTCAGTTTTTCACGTGGTTTTAAAGTCTTGCCAACTCTATATGCTAAATAATAGGATAATTTATTTAATACCCTGTGTTTATTTTTCTATTATATTTGTTAAAATTTTTCACCATAAGTATCTTTACTGTTATGTTCTGGCTCGAAAAAGGAATCCAAGCTTTTTTGAAGCTGCTGAGGCTATGGATGTAATGTTCTTGTGCCAGTTAAAGTTATTCTCAAAAGTAACACCCACAAGATTAAACGATTCTTGGTTCTTCAGAACTTGGTCGCTCATTTGTAACAAATAAGCATTGGCCGACTTTTTTCGCGATAACGAACATGACTGTGCTTTGGAGGCATTAACCTGGACAAGATTTTTGGCGCCCCAATCCAAGTTTAAGGTCTTGTAAAAGAGATATCTGCATTGACCTGCGCTTGTTTTCCAAATCAGAATTACAGGGTGGTTTAAGAAATTGAATATTAGAGTCTAATAATTATAAACTATAATTAATAATCCGACAGGAAGCGGTATTTTGATGCGGCAAATGATTTTAGCTAGAATAAAATAATTTTTTCAATAATATTTTTCATCTTTGTTAAAGTGCCAAAAATTGTTGTTTTCAAACTAACGTGCAGTAAGAATTTCACAGTTATAACGAGTGTTAGTTATGTTTACAAAGGATAAAAGTAAAAAGAGCACTCATATTACTATAGGTATTACCCTGTAAGATAATACTTACAGGCATAATGCATGGACTTAGCGGTAAGATGTACACACTCGAAATGACATCAAAGCTATCCCCAAAAAGAAATGTATATTTAAAAATAGAAAATTCTTTACTTTAGGTGCATACTAAATGTGAGGTTTACTTCTTTAAGGTTAAAAAAAAACCAATGTATTCTCTGTTTTATCCTAGATAACATTTTCTGGCGGTAAATTTTATTGCCAAGACCTTTTTTGCCTATAAGGGTTTCCTTTTTCTAAGTTAAATTTCTTATATTAAACATCTTTGCTTCCGAAACTCTCCAAAAATACGTCACTTGGGCTAACTCACAAAATCAATCCAGTAAATAAAATTGTTAGTAAAGAACATGCTCTACAAAAAATATATATTTTAAAAAGTCATAAAAAATATAGAAACTAACCATCAAATGAAGCACCCAAGGAAATCTCATTTAAAGGTACAATAATAATAATACATCAGAAAACATTTTTACCTTTGGGGAGCGTTCAAGTATTACGTAACGAATTTGGGGGGAGGGGGGGGTCTTGTAAAACGTTACAAGGGTGGGTGGGGCAGGGGCGGGTGAGGGGGTTTGATACGCGTTACGTAACATTGTTTTTAGGTAAAAATGGTCACTTGGTGGTTACGTGACGTTTTACTAGGGGGGAGGGGGGTACAGAAAAACGTTACGGCGCGTTACGTAATATTTGAACGATCCCTTTGGGCTAGAGCTAAAATGTTTGCCTTTATGATTTTGTGCAATTTCTGATATTAAATCAAATAGTTTTCTTGTTATTGACTAGAATAAGGTAGGTTGGAATAAGTTGTTTGGACCTATCAAATTTTACTGTATAATATTCCAGATCCTTATTTTTCAATCAATAAACATTCATATTCTTTAATATTGTGAAGGCTGTGAGGCGGGGCCTTTCTTAAAACAATACACTACAATTTTTTGTAAAAAATCGTTGTAAATTTAAAATCTTACGCTTTTTCAAAAAATTGTATTTAAATACAATGTCTTTATCAACAAAAAGTCTGCTAAATATGAATCATTTTAATTTAAAGTACGCAGCAAGTTTTTATTCCAGGGTATTCCACAAAATATCGAAATATGGAATACTATGTAATTTTCAAATTTTGTTTTTTTGTTGTCATCTTTGTGTCTAACAAAATAGAAAGTCGGGGATCCGCACAAAATTAATTAAGTTAAAAGAACCGAACACTATTCTCCACAACGACGGTAAGGGATGGCTTTGTTTCGCGACATGTTGCATTAGTCTCCTGACGACAGGATTGTTAAACAGGGCTTATGCATGTCATTTGAAATATTTATGCTTTAAGTTTTAACATACTTAGGTTTAAAATTTGAAGTTTAAAGTGCAACCAAAGGTAATTAATAAAGTGCTTTTTTACATAAAAAGAAATATAATAT
The DNA here is from genome assembly GCA_019359885.1 of Listronotus oregonensis. Classification (NCBI taxonomy): domain Eukaryota; kingdom Metazoa; phylum Arthropoda; class Insecta; order Coleoptera; family Curculionidae; genus Listronotus; species Listronotus oregonensis. Next base: position 241,547 of record JAHBCN010000183.1, read on the forward strand.
TTTTTAAACCATGAGCTGGAAACAAATTTTATCAGATTAAAAAAAATAAAACGTACAGTAAGAAACTTAGCATTTAATTGGCTACTTAATAAAATGTTTATATAAGCATACAGTGTTAGTAAAGTCCGCATGATAAGAAAAATGCTTTATTGCTGTTTTTTTTTAAAGTTTGCTCTTATTTAAGGTTTTTACTGGACTTGATTTAAAAAGAGACCAACTAAAAAATATAAGTACAACTCAGTGGGAATATTAAATTTAAAGATAAAAATATACATTGATACTTGTCTCCATAAAAGGTAAATATTAAAAAATCAAAAAAACTATGTTCTCCTATCAAAACCTTGTTATATCAAACAACCATATAGGCAGAACCTTATTTTTTACATATATACATATACTTTCAATTACAAAATTTAAAATACTTTTTATAAGTATATTCTATTAAATTAAATCAAATTTTTGGAAGAATTTAAACTTTGCCCAATTTATTTAGGTACCTCTGAACAACCTTTTGCTATTCTAGGTGTTTTTAAATTCCAAAACTTGTTTTTCACTTTACCCCAATAAGTCGTTATTTTTGTCTTTAGGACAGCCCACGAAGGGTATACACATCCTAAGAACTAGGTGCCATTTAAACAAAATCTTAGTTGTTCAAGCCACTTTTAGTCGTTTCATTAAAGAACTTTTAAAATTAAAATTATAAACCACAGCCATATTTTTCTGTGTTAAATAACAATACTTCCATCGCAGATACAAACTACATTCTTAAGCAAAATTCTGCAGATAAAATCTGATGACAATAAAAAAACTTCTTAGTTCCTCGACTTTATTTTTTAAATTTTTTATTTATTAAAATAATGGAAATGTAAGGCAAGGCAAGTTTAATTTTCATTTGGAAAAATAAAATAAAAAAGATTTTTTTTTTCCTTTTTAAATAAAATAAACATATTTTTTACAAATAATAGAATTTAATATTCTTTAATTTTAAAACCTTGCAATTGACACACAATTTTATACATTAAACTCGTATAGGTCAAGGGACCCAATCAATCCTTCAGTAAGCCCATAAAAATGTAAAAAAAAAAATACGTAAAATTTCATCCCTTTACTTAAAGAGATATCGCGCCAAAACAACACTCGTCTCATTTCTAGCAACCAAATTTAAAACCAAAACCCTGTTTTGTGTGAAAATTCGTCGCCAACAGATAGACAGACCAACAGATAAACGGAAATGTGAAATCATGTGTTTTACAAACTAGGGACCCCAAAACGTAAAAATCTGCACAAACTTCAAGTTCCGTTTTTGTCAGGACTACAATACATTCCTTATAGCAAGGGAAGTAAAAATATATTGCCCCTATGCAAGAAATGCATTTTTTGCTTAGATCTTACAAGAAGCATATTTTGTACTAGTTGATAAGCCAATCAATGTATAAGACACTTTAAAAATCTTAGCAAACATATAAATTTTAAGTCATATAATTGAGCTACTCTAAAAATATTTCTCGTCTTAACTTCATATTTTAAAACTTTTTAAACTTATAAAATACCTAAAACTATTAAAAAATATTTTGTTCCTTAACAGAAATTCCTTATAAGATTAATATAAAAATTACTAAGTAAAATACCAACCACTTTTGTGAAAACAATGTAACACTTAAACAAAAAAAGAATAGGAACAGCGCTATGCGCAGGGCGTAGGAGATTATACCTATATAAACCCTCAACGTACATTTTTGAACCCAGAGTCGACATTATTTTTCGAAAGAACTCCATAGCTACAAAAAACGTAAGTGTTCCATCAGTGTCAGTTTCTTATAGTGAAAAGTGTGCCAGTGAGTTTTTAAAATATTTTTCTGTCGCGTAAAACCGTGAGTTTTTTCTCGCGCCAGTTTGTTTCTTATCTTAAAGTCGAAACATATATTGGGAAATTTCTACAACATAAAACTTTTTAAATTTTTAATCATAGCTTGTGGTCAATTAGAAAAAATATTTCTTATACATTTGATACAGTAAAAACTTGTGGAAATAAAAAATAAATCTAAAACATTTGGAAAAAACAAAATTTTCTTTATCTCAAGAATGCGAATTAACTTTAAAAGAAAATTATTTTCTTGAAACTTCTTTGGCACAAAGACATTTTTTTACATAAGTTTTCATTAAAAGGAATACAGTTTTATCCTTATTAAAGTCTGCAGCAGAATTTTAAATTAAATTAAATAGATGGCTTTTTAATTTCCATTTCTATGGCAAGTTTGAAAATAGGTATTTACAGGAAGTAGTGAATAAATGATATATATATATATATATATATATATATATATATATATATATATATATATATATATATATATATATATATATATATATATATATATATATATATATATATATAAATAAAAATATATATATGCTTTTGCCATTCCGTTGATATGCCTTCAGTCCTTAAGTTTAAAAGTTAGGAAAAATAAATAGTAAATGTACTGAAATAATATACAGGATATATAAATAAAATTAAATATATTCTTGAAACAATAACTAAGTTTTTTTTTTATTTTCAGAAAATTATCAAAAATGCAACAGTCAATCGTCTCCCTTCTCTTCGGATTATTCGTCGTCTTTCTTTGCTGCTCCGTTACATCAGCATCTGTAATAAGCTGCCCACCAAACAGCATTCAACAAGAAATCAACCCCAAGATAGGTCAACTCTGTTATGCAATTGAGCAGGCTCTTAGCGACTCTTCACCCCAAAATGACGGATGTAAGAACTATTTTATGTTTTCGAATTATATTCGTCGGCACTGACTCAATCTAAATGTTTTCTATGGTCTTGACTTTCAAGTCACCTTTTTATCCAGACTTAAGTTCATCAGAATAGAAAAGGAAAATTTCTACAATTGTGTTAAACCCAAATTAATTTATGTTAACATTTTTTTAGAAGGAATATTTATTTAATTATACCAATACTGTCACCATATTTTCTTTTGTTAAAATTTAATAAATACTCCCAAGAAATATCAATTTATATGAAAAATGCAAAGCATTGACAATATACCGTTTATAATTCATATTTATTGTTTATAATATTCCAGAAATTTTTCTTTTGGTCTGAGGCATATGTAAAAAACTATGTTTTATCTTACAGATGCCGGCCGATTGGTAGATGAACGGAATACGAATTTGAACGCGAAAAGACAAGATGTCGACCACGTTTTCCTGAGATTTGGACGAAGATATGGACTCTAAAACGAAAAGCCGCCTAAACTTTGCAATATTCCTTGTACTTAATTACTATTACCCTAAAATTCATTTGTACTTTTAATTTATTTTTTAGCTTCAAACGTGTGTAATAGCGAATATAGTCTTTTGTTTTTATATTAAAAATAATTCTACTTGGTGGAAACTACATCAACCTGATAATAAAAAAAATGCATTGTTCCTTTTAATTTGATTATGTAATGTAATGGTTATTAAGATAATAAATATATATTTATAAATGTGGCATTGTTGTTACTTAAAAATTACTTAAAATGATCCTAAAATAAATATTTTTATGTGTAAAAAATAGGAAAAGTTGTTTTAGACAGGAGTGTTAGCAAAGCGTTTTCTTAGGATGTGACTACGTTAGAGAAAAGACAAAAATTTCAGTAAAATTTAGAATATTGGTGTCAAGAATTTTTATGATGTTTTACAGACTTTTACCTAACAGTCAGTACCAAAAAAATACTTTTATAGCAAAAATATCACAATATTCAAGTTAATCATCCTGATTTGGCCGTAAAGGAAAGAACGTTTTTAAATTTACTGTTTTGTGCCTTCATATAAGATTTTCTTAATCACCTTATTTGACGGTTACTTTATTACACTTTTGGAGCAGGCAAAGCCTTATCTTTGGTGTTTTCTTGTTTCGTACACGTCGGAAATTGACCTAAAATATTCTCGTTTCGTACACTGAATTTTTTAATCAATTTTATGCTTCTCGTTTCGTACACCGACCATTGCGACGACCCAAATAACCGTCAAATAAATTGGTCTAGTCGAGAAGTGTGTTTCCTGCAGAAAATGTTAGAAGGTTTGGGAAAAAATTTGGGAGCGAAGCTCATTCGACGCGGAATCCCAAATCTGCCAATAAAAAAACAATTGTTATAAACAAAAACGAAATAAAAAAGATCTTTCGATTTTCTTAAAAACCAAAGAGATAACAAATTAAAAAAGAGCCTTGAAGAGGGGGGAATTTTCCAATAAAAAAGTCCTAACTCCCAGAGTTCTGACTCCTTTATCTATCATTTTAATTTAACGCTAAATATGGGCCTTCGTGTGACATTTCTGGTTGCGCGCTTGGCGTTAAGACCGAATACGTCCCACTAAATAATTTTTTAGGGTATTAAAGATTTATTGAAAAAAATTAAAAAAAAAAAGTTTATTTAGAACACTTTAAAAATTTATTCCCGTTGAAAATTTAATTTAAAGTTAAATTTTCAATAAGCTAGACAACTGTTAATTAACAAAATTGTTTCAAACTTTCGTCTTCATTGTACATTAAAAAAATGTTAAAAAATTGTCGTATAAATTTTTTGTGGAGCTCTTCTTATATACATACCTAACAAGATCAAGCCATACAAATTTTAAAAATTTTAATGCTTTGTTTATAATAAAGTAATAACTTTATAACTTTGACAATATTATTCTGATTTTACATTTTTTGCCAATATTATCAAATTATTATAAACAAGGGATTAAAATTTTTTAAACTTTTATGGCGTTATCTTGTTAAGTATGTATAAAAGAAGACCTCCACGACACGAAAAATTTATACGACAATTATTGAAAAATTAACTTTAAATTAAATTTTCAACAGGAATAAATTTCTTAAAGTGTTCTGAATAAACCACAATTTGTTACAAAATTTTAATATTTAATACCTTAAAAAATATTAAGTGTTACGTACACGGTTTTTTGCGTTTAATTAAAATTATAAATAATGGAGATAGAACTCCGGGAGTTCCTCCTCTTTTCATGATCTTTTTTGCAATTTCCTCTATCTCTTATGATTTTTAAGTTATCATTAAAAATCAAAATGGCTTTTTTTATTTCGGTTTTTGTTAATAACAATTGCCATTTTTTTTTGGCAGAAAAAATTCTCAAAACGTCTTTCTCAGATTTGCATTCCGGCAAAGAGCTAGCGCTCATTTTGAAGCCTTCTAATTTTTGCAGGAAAACACTTTTGCTAGACTAATTATTTTACTGTAGTGATGAGCAAAGCAAGACCAAGACCAAGACCGGGTTAGTCTTGGTCTTGGTCTTGCAAGCCTGTTTTGGTCTTGCAAACAGAAGAAAGGTCCTGGTCTTGGTCTTGCACCACCCGGTCTTGGTCTTGCTTTTTTTGGTAGTAATAATTTAAACTAAGTAATATTGAATAAAATATATTTTTTTAATAATTAATTATAAAATATGCCAATTTTAACCTTACACATTATTTGATTAAAAAACATAAATATTTTAAATGTAGGGTTTTTTTTATTTATGCTTCCTTTTGTTAATTGAGACATAACTTGTTTTTATACATTTCAGAATTATATTATTTAAATTTTCTTTGAGGAGGCATATAAAATTAAAAAAAAACAAAACTATGTCCTGTGTGAGCAGAATAAAAA